>JAPSES010074730.1:0-31286 GCA_029822895.1 Maxillicosta whitleyi
GGAAAATAGAGCCCCGCGGCTGTGGTTTATAAGCACTTTACCGAGACAGGTTTCATTTTGAATTTACTACCCTATGTGTCACTTTAACTGTTAATGTATTTACCTCCTCCTGAAGTGGACGAGACAGGTGAAGGACTGAACACTGAACATAAAGTGTAAAAGTGTGAAACACCTCATGCTTTTAGGCTGCATTTACATGTAGCCGGGTAGTTTTGAAAACAGGTATTTTCCCATCTCTGTTTAAAAAAAAAAAAAATCTTTGTCTACACAGCCTTGTATATCTACACTGTCGTGAGAATGCGAAGCCTGTAGATGGCTTAGCATCTGTGTGGTGAGATGATCCAGTACCATTAACCAATCAGAATCCTCAGAGGCCACATGTGACGCAAATGTGTTTCAGCCGAGAACTGTGACATCCCTTTGATTTGAGATCCCTGTTTCCCTGTTCCACGAAAACATAGATTTGCAGATATCTCCACTTTGGCCTGAGGTTTTAGAAACCATTGTTATTGAAAAGCACAAATGCAGAGGAAGATCTCCATTTGGCCCACGTGTACGCGTAAATGTAACATCTATCATAGGAATCTATTGTGATCTGGTTTAGCAGATACAGTGGGAGCAAATATTAGTTCACTAATGTGTTTTATGGAACAACTTTGACGACACCTATTGGTTCATTATAAAGCCTTGTGTTTGTGACTTTTCCGTCATCTTCAGAGCTTCTACTTCCCGAGTTTTAGAATAATGGAAAGATGGACCACATCACTTACTAGAGGGTATGAATAAAACCAGACCAGAATGGCTATTATTAGAGAGAGGATAGTCCCATTTCCACCGCAAGAACTTTGAACAACCTTGGCACGTTTCCATCAAAATTACCCCGGTAAAACTCTGTTTCTCTGGACTCAAAATTTTCCTGAGCTTTCTCTGCTGCAAGTGGATTATAATCATCTCTGTCCATCAGAATATGCTATGGATAACAGGCTCGGAACTCATTAAAGGTATTTGCAGAATACAGTCAAAAGAAATTCAGTGGATCTGTGACTCGACAACTGTAACCTAATTTGGATACATTTCCCAAAGCTTTGCAGTGGAAACACAAACCACACAGATTACCAACACTTATTTAACCCAGGTAAATAAATTCCTAAAGAGTTCCTCCAGGATTGATCCAGGACTTTTTGGTGCAGCATCTAGTGGTGGTGAATGGTATTACATTATAAGATGTTTTGGATCAATAGTCCTAGCTTTTTATGGATGGGGTTGATATTAATTTACTTAGTGTCCAAAATGGACAAAAATTTTATCTGTAATACAGGTCTATGTAGCATAATCTGTGTCCTCACCACTAGATTTTTATTATTATTATGTTTTTATAATATGTACCTGCTGTGAAGCACATTGAGTGTGCTTTGTGCATGAAATGTGCTCTATAAATAAGATTGAATTGAACAGATGTCACTAAACACCACACATTGAACCTATAATTGCTGCTTTTTTCCTGTTACAGACCCAGTAAAATAATACTTCTAACTGTATCCACAATGGCTGGCTATGCACGCCAATCTAAATGCAGCAGAGATGTGTTTTACATATTAAATGAATTATAATTTCATAATTTGCAGATTATAGTGAACTAATGTAGCCACATTCCAACATATCCCTCATAATCACAGTTTTTATTGGACTGTGTAGCCTGGGAACGATGGTAGCATCTGAAGCTCATATTTCTATTTCCTTATGTATAAGGTGGGAATGTTTGCTGTAAACTCCGTGGTTGAAGTAAAGTGCAGCGACTGGATGCTGCTCTTTTCCTGGTGTCAGTTTGTTTTTCATTGGAATTCATGGATCTGTCAGTGCGTGTTATTCTCCGAGGCTCGAGCTCACTCCACTTTTATATCCAGCACAAAATGGGCTGCAAATTGAGAGGGTTTACAACAGGTAGAGTGTGGTGAAGGTCAAGGTGGTGCAGCACTCCGATATGGGGGGGTTTGTACGGGATAATTTCTTTGCTATAGGGAGGACTGAACACATAAATGGTTTCTACTTTCTCGCTGATTTCCTCAGGGGAAATTTCCACTTCAGAGAAGAGTGGCTGTAAACCTCCTTACCTCCCTCTCACACAAACTACTGCTGTCTTCAATTCAGCTTCAGAGAAAGGACATCTGCCTTTTTGCTGCTTTTGCTTTTTGTGTTTCACAAAGAAAGTCAGTGATAACATATTTATTAATATTTGGGACAAAGTCCATTCTTTTTCCCACTCCAAAACAGTTGTTAATAAACTTTAAGTCCAATCAAATTTGAAACACACTAAGATCTGGGTTTTTGCTGAAAATGAAGGTATTATCATCACATTTTCACTTCATTTTAAATATAAAACACAACATGTATAAAAAGAATTAGCATATTTTGTTCATTTTGATTTAATATTGTGAGACACTATGTAACCAGAATTAAATAAATTTTAAAAAATGAAATAAGGACAATCAAGAAAATGATGAAGAAACAAAATTATGGGTAAAAAAAATTAAGAAAAATAATCAACAAAATGAACAAGAATGAATAAATTGATCAAGAAAATAGCATACAAGAAATAATGATATAAGCAAGAAAATGTAGAAAAAACTGAAATAAATAATCAAGAAAATGCAAAAAAAAAAAAAAAAAAAAATCAGGGATCAGGAAAGATAAAAGAACAAAAATACTACCAATTAACAAAAATTAATAAAATTGTCAAGAAAATAAGCAGTAAAATTAACATACAAATAATCAACAAAATGAAGAAAACATGAAGAGAAACCACTAAAGACAAGATAGATTGACCAAACACGTGGAAAGACAGCTAAGAATATCCAGTAAAATCACCTTTACTCCATATTCTTCATCTTTAACATATGGAAACTGGACCAGGACCATGATGTGGTATCAGGACCTGGTCCAGACAGGTGGTCTTTTTAAATGTTAAACCTCTTTGTGAACTGTACCCTCCGACTTCTTGTTCCCTCTTTGACTCTTTGATAAAGCCGTGGATTCTTTTGTTCACCTGCAGATGCTTTATTTGCAATTCATCAGCATCCATGATTCAGGAAACTTTTTCTGACTCGCCGCCAACACCGTACCATCTGTTTCCACCTGTCCGCTGCCTGCAAAATTGATATCTGGTGGTCTGGCTCCACCTGCAAATAAAGCAGAGGAAAAACCAATAACGGCAAATTAGAACTGGGCAACGGTGTAATAATGAGTCGACGATCAATTAAGGTAAACAGTGTGAATTTATCATCTGAAAATTTCCGTTTTATGTGTCGACAGCTGACGGGGATGAGGAAACGACAGTAGAAAGACAAAGGCGGATCCTTGATACGTTTCTGGGAACATCTGTCGAAGCCACAGAAGTTTGAGCCCTGCTGAGCATCTGCCTTTGCAAATTGATTACCCAGGGGTCCCTCTTCCCCCCCGCCACCCCCATAGACCAACCACAGCTGCTGCTTTGATTAAAAGATGAACATGGGTCGGCGGTTTTAGCCTCAAAGTCCAACTCTGTAAACTGGGACTGAGAGGAGGGGGCTAGTTGTGGGAAACCAAGACAAAAGCATCGGCACTGATGAGGTCAAAAGATAAAACCACAAACAGTTCTATGAGGAATTGAGGGAAGCTCTGATAAGACTAACAATTCCAATCCTATGAAACATGCTCAAGGAAGAGGACTTGAAATGATCCAAAATCAGTCAAAAAAAAAAAAAAGACATGACACTTCTAAGAAGCGCAAGATAAAATATATGTGGACACGTTAAATTCAGGTCTTTCTTTTCTAACTGGGGTCTGGGATACAAAATAATGAAGATAGTTTTATATTGTCATAAACATCATTGTAATGTATTGGTTAGTTTTGTGTAAATTGTTATCTTTGCTTCCAAAATGCCTGTTGGTTTTTACAACATTTTTCTCAACATTAATTTTCTTTCCTTCTTTCTTTTTCATCCATGACTATGGTTTTAAATGTTTTACATCTAAATTTCTAAACGGTATCAGTACAATGTATGAAGTGATTCTGGTTTTTATCAACAATACATGTTAAATGGATAGATATCAGCTCTGAAATTAAACTATTATGAGATATTTTTGTTGTTATTATTATATTTATCCAAACAAATGTACCTTTAATTCTTCCAGGCATTAAAATAAACAAGAAACTGAAGAAAACAAGGGGTGGTCTAATACGTTTGTAATATGTTGAAAGTGGTATTTCATAATATTGTGAAATTTATCTTGAAATTGATACTGAATTTAAATGATCCATAATCCCTCTTGATTAAACCTAAAGTAATAAAACTGTTTTTAAAATGCAGGATAAAGAATTTGATAAGGTATTTGTCGTCTCCAGTTCAGTTCAGTCTAAACCTGACGGCTTCAGGCAGGAAATTGGCAGATGTTTGTCCTTCCTCCACGAAACCACATGTTCACGATCCAAACAGAGAAACCTCATCATGTTCCAACAACTAATTACCTCAGAACGGAAACGAGGCCTGACCTTTAAGTTATTTATGACACGTCTGGGACAGAACATCGATCTACGACATGGGATTTGCTGCTACATGTGTTCGGCCACAAACAGCAGAAGGGTGCTTAAATAAGGGTTTAGTAGATCTGCGCCAAAAACACCATTAAGGTCAGATATTTTCACACCTGGCAGACAATTAATCATCTTTATGTATCACAGACTCAAAACAGCTTTGAAATAAAACAGGTAACAGCTACAGTTTGACAGATTTAGAGTCAACAAGTCACATGACATAGAAAGTACTGGAAAATATTGCTTATTTTTCACAAAAATACTAAAACAAAAATTTCTCCCATTAGTTTTCATCTTGTTTGAATTTCTGTTTCTTCCAGTTTATATTGACCCTTTAGGCATTGGAGTTTTTTTTTTTTTTTTTTAATATTCAATTTTGATCTCAAGATTTTAAAAAGCTGTCCGTTTCATTCAGTAATGCTGCTTTTCACAATAGTGTGACTTTGCCGCTTAAAGGGTTAATATTGTTAATGGAAAAACATATTTTTTAATAGTTTAATTCCATATGACCCAGTGATCCAACTTATTGAAACCCATAAAATAAGATCTGCATCATTTTGTTGAATTTTAAACTTTTTTAACACTTTTATCTCAAAATAATGAAATTTAAAAAACATTTATTTACTGTATGCACCTCCATTGTTTTTCCCAGGAATAATGTATAGATTGTTGGTTCATAAATTAAAAATATAACTGCTGACTGAGTTTAAAGCCTATAAAATTTCCAATTGTATCAGCACAGAACAGGCCTCTGTTTAACACAATGATGTAAGTGAGCAACTAATGTGAAAATCCTTCTGCACCATAAATCAAACCCATCATAATGCAGGTCATTAATAAGTAAAATGTTCATTTATATTCAGAAAACACACAATAAGGACAAGAAAAGCCTTGGAAGTGCTGAGTTTACCACAATAAATTAAGTTAAAATAATGATTTCAATAAGAAAACAACATAAAATGTGAAAAATAACTTTAAAAAATTACATTTACACTGACAATAAACACCCTAATTGAAAGGTGACATAGTCTAGTTGAAGAAAACAAACCCATGAACATCATTTAAGTTCTGTAACTGTGTTTAACCTCTATATGTAATTATGAAAATGCATCAACACCAATACCATGAACATCATCAATGAAAACACAGAAATTCATCTATGTCCCAGAGAGTCAAAGAGAGATGACATGTAATTAAATTTTATAAATTATGTGTTCGCTGTTTAAGATTGAAGAGGACGATGATAATGGTTTGGTGTCATCGAAGGAAACAGATGAATATACTGAATGTAAACAAACCAAACCTTCACTGTTTAGACACCGATATGTGAACGTTGACTGAAATACTACATTAACCTCCTATAAGATACATACGATATTAGGAACCAGTTGGAAATATTGGACACATAATAACATCCTCATACAGGGACAGTAGAGTTTATTTTAGTGTGTATAATAGTGTAAAAATGTTGAAAAACAAAAAAGATGCAGGTTTTGTTTGGTTTTGTCATCTTGCAGCCTTTTCTCTCGAAACTGTGTTTTTACACTGATTATCTTATGCTGAAAGTTCAGTTTAACGGTTGTGTCTATTTCCTGGTGAGTTGTACGGTTGTGTCTATTTCTTGGTGAGCTGTAGCTGCTTCATCTATTTTCTGGTGAGTTGTGTGGTCAGGTCTATTTACTGGTGAACTGGTGACCGACGTTGTCTACTTCATAACTACAGGTGATGCCAGACTTATGAATATGAATTATTAGTGAGACAGAGGCTGGATCCATTTCATTCACAAGAAAACACACACACACGCACACACACACATACAAATAACACAATACATAATATTGATTTGGGGTAATTCCTGGAATAATCCTGAAGTTGAAATATCTGTGAGTGAAGATGCTGAAGGTGGAGGTGAAGTTAGAGGAAGTAATTTAACATCTGTGGACAGGTGGCAAAAAAAACAGCTAATGGCCAGTAAAAGTGGGACCCCTTTGCTGAAAAGCTTCTGTGGCGTTTTATGAGCCGGAGTAAACAGGACAGCTGAGAGCACGAACCAGCGTTTTATCAGCTGGAAATGAGTCTGTCTCTCACTGCCCAAAGACTCGTATTAGTTTTATTTTTGTCATGGTGCGACTTCCCAGAAGCTTCTTCCCACAAACACTCATTTACTCTTCCTGCTTGGATTTACACACTCACTGCAGGAGGAATCCCTCACCGTTTCCTCCATGACTTATACAAATGAAACGTAACTGGATTAACTTCCATAAATGCAGCTGAGTGTTTTTCTGCTGATCTGAGGTTTTCTGGGAGTTTATTCCAGACGTGTGGAAAATAGAAGCAGAACACAGCTTCTCCATGTCTGGTTCTGACTCTGAACTGACGACAGACCGGATCCTAATGACCTGAGGGGTCTGGTAGGTTCATACGAGGTCAGGAGGTCACCCATGTATTTAGGTCCTAAACCGTTCAGAGCTTTACCAGCTGGATCGATGCCAAAATAAGATACAATACGTGCGAGGGACGGGTTTGTTGTGCCTGGCACCATTTGTTGAGTTTGTTTAGGTGTGAAACAGTTCAATTATGCCTCATTATGCATTTACACATATACATTACAACTTACAGATCACAGTGGAAAGACAAAACAGTAATAGGCAGAATATTGTTAAAATTGTACTGAAGTATTCTAAAGATCTTAAGACAATTCAGGTTTTTCATATTTGTTCAGGATATTCACATTTTATTGTGTTTGTTTGTAAACATAAATATAACTTATGTAATTTTACTTTTTTTTCCATATTAAACCAAAAAATGTGGACTTGTATATCTTTTTAGGCTATTGGGTTATTGTTTTTCTAGAGGTCACACTGGTCTTTGTATGTTCTTCCTATGGGCTGGATCGGAGCTCGTGGTGGGCTGCTTTTGGCCCACGGGCCGTATGTTCGACACCCCCGTTTTTATGTTTATGATTTCTGGCTCGGCCTCGACCGTTCTGTTCAGAAACAGCCTCGTCGACGTCTACATCATCGATCGGCCCTTCAAGGCTTCGACCTGAGAGAAGAATGACTCTGGTCTAACATGCACCCAGGAAGGATTTGTGGAAGCTGAAGCCTGACACTGTGGATAATGAGATTTCATTGTCACAGAAGGTCATCAATCTCAAATCCAATCCAAGAAGCAAAAAAAAAAAAAAAAAACCAAATAGAAAGAGAGACACCACAGCGCTGATGTCACTTCCTGTCCATTAGAGAATCTGCTGCTCTAATATAAGCTCCGTTACTGGGTTCATCTCAGTACTAGTGAACAGAACATTTATTGAACAAACATCATTTCCCGCCTTTGTTTGGACGTTACTTGTTCAAAAGTCTTTCCATTGTTTGTTCTAGTGGTGCAGGAAATCATTTTCATTATACATGTTTGTGCAGATAACTTTATGGAAGAAAAGTTTCTTATGTAAAAGGTAGAGCAATGGGTGCATTCTGTTTAATTTTTATATTAAATTCCAATTCATGCAGAAAACCGCTGAAGGAATCTGGAAATATGATGTGAATTATTGCAATGATAACAAAAAAAAAACACACATCAAAGTTACATTTTGTAAATCCATTGTTTTGGGGTTTTTTTTTTTTTTTTTTTTTTTTTTTTACAAATTTTGTTGCCAGTCTCCTCCTCCTCCTTTCCACTCGTAACATATATTTAAAAAACATAACATACTTTTTAACCTTCAAAAACCCAAACAAGACTAAACCATCTGCTGATCTAAACTATTTAACACCTGTTGATTCAATAATCCTAGAAATATATGTAAATAATTGGTGTAAAATACAGTTTTTCATCTTTTCATGGTCATCAGACCTCAGACATCAGACATGACCCATTTGGACATTCAGAGGCTCCGTATTTACCATGGAAACATCGTCATCTTCTACAGCATTGATTCACCAGTAAAACCCATAGAGTTGGATCAATGACAGTGGGTGAACACAGTTGGTTTAATGTTAATTTAACAATAAATTGGCCTGAAAAATAACTTTTCTTCACTTTTCTCTGAAAGGTAATGATAATGTGTTCAGACAGACCTTTCTGTGGGTTCAGCACAATAAAAAAAAGTATCCTTTGTCCAAGTTTCTTCATAGATCTAGTGACTCTACAAACTACAGTACCCATGAACCTCAGGATTTGTTGCCTCAAACTGTTCCAATGCAGTGAAATCTGAATTTAACTCAGAAACAGGATGTAAAGTGTGTGTGAGTGTGAGTTGTAGTCTATTATTTGTGGTTCATTTTCCACTTTTCAGATTTTTGTTCAGATTCTTTTGGAACAAAGTAACGCTCGTACCATGTTGTTGCATTTTTTTTATTTTTTATTTTACCAAAGTCTGTCTAGACGTTGTGGGTTCAAGTTCAATTTATGTGATAATACCTTCAGAAATGTGTTCACACTGATAAAGTGTTTCATCTCCATCTATTGGTGTTTCCTACGATGCAGAGACGCTGTCATCTGGCGCTCAGTGAGTGAACGAACTCCCACTCAACGAACAAGGTCATAGGGTGAACAAACAGATCCTTCATTACAGCCAAAACAATCCTCCTCTCACACACAATTAGTGCCAAAGCTCCCGGCGGATCCGATGGCACCGAGCTGCCGTCTGTTGTCACCGTCTCCAAACACAAGTCTGTTTCCACAACAATAAGCTGCTGCTCGGGGCCACGATGAACCACGATGGGCCCCGAAACCCAGGAAAAGCAGCAACAGTAGGAAATATATGTCTTCTGTGATTCAACTGAGTTTACCATCCACTGTGTAGTTCATGTTTTAGTCATTATTTGTTCTGTTTAAGACACATTTATTATTATTATTATTTTTTTTTTTTTACTGAAACTACTTCAATAAAAAAACATTTATCTGTAGGCTAAGTTTAGTAACAATGCTGAAGATAATATATGTGGGAGTAAATTGTACAAATATATTAAAAAATAGACTTAATATAATAATATGTACTTTCTTTGCACATAAACTGTATAATAGTGTTACACAAAGCCAACAAATAAGCAAATAAGCAGGTGAAATCAGGACAAAAAAAAAAAAGAAAAATTAAAAACAAATAGTTTATTACAAAATACATTCAATTATCAAAAAAATATATAGATTAGTTGTTTTATTTAATAGCAGTAACAATCAACATCATCTTCTAGAAAAAAAGAAGGTAAATATAACAAATTTGTCTGTAAAAATGAACTAGTGACTTAGATTTAAAAGATTTCTAAGAGAACGTGGAAGGTAAAATCTAAATATAACACACACACACACACACACACACACATATATATGTATATGTATGTATATATATATATATATATGTATATATATAATTTGTATAATCTGTTAAAATTTGAATGAAAATGTTTAATTTTACAGTTGATAATGTGGTAAACATGCAACTGTGGATTTCCTTTTACAGGCATTAGTGCAACTCTTGAATTTTTCATGTATTTATCAATGAATAGTTGAAAAGTAAACCGTCAACCTCTTGTTTTTATAGTCACACCTCATTTCAAAGTCTGAAAATCTCAAAACCTCATAGATATTGGGCTGTAGTTTAGTTTGGTGTTTAATTATATTAATATATATATATATATATATGTAATATTATATTATTTATGTAGGTGTTCAGTTGGAAGGCCTCGGGGCCGACCCATAATGCACCTCCTCATCGGTCGTGTCTATAAGACTCGTGGGTGTTTAAACCAGAGTCCGGTTTCCTCAGAGTCCGTATCTGGCTGCTGAAGGTCTTTGTTTCATAGTGTTGGTCCATCTGCTCCTCAGGTCTGGAGGACAGTCCACCACTGACACGACTCATCCTCCGAGGCCCAGTTTGTGCAAAACGGCAACGAGGCCCAAGACAACGGATGAGGAACAGCAGCGAGACGAGCAGTAATGTCCCCATCCATAACGCACTGGGCAAATATCCCATAATTACTGAGTGCACTGGGGTCTGAACGTACATTAGCATTGATCATTGCGGCATGAAGCTACCTGGTTAAAGCAGCTGATGACACTAATCACAGGCCTGATGAATCCCACTTAGCACCAGTGGCTAGTTCTCCCAGACTGATTAGTTTCCCAGTAAATTGGAGGCGCACATCTGTCATGAGGTGTTACATCCGCTTTGTATTCCTGTAGATCAGCGTCACAACGAACAAACACTGCACATGTATGAGGAGGAGGAGGAGGAGGCGCTGTGGAGCAAAGTCTGCTTCATGGTTAAAGCTAAAGCTAAGTCACTTTCTGCGGCTTTAGCCTTTTATTCCATCACATCTCAGAGGCAAAGAGTGAAAACTGGAGCAACATCTGAGAAGAAATGAGTAAATAAAAAAAGAACACATGGGAGAGTTGTTGTAAAAGGTAAATAAATGGTAAATGGACTGCACTTCTATAGTTCTTTTCTACACCTTGGTACTCAAAGCGCTTTACACAGCTGCTGTACCCTACTGGGAACCATTTAGGGTTCAGTGTCTTGCTCAAGGACACTTTGACATGTGGACAGTCAAAGCCAGGGTTTGAACCGTCAACCCTTTGGTCGTCGGACAACCCGCTCTACTGAGTAAATGCAAAGGAAACACAAATAATTATGATAATATGTCATTAAATGTGTGTTTGTGAGGGAATGCACTGGTCCTTGAATAAAACAAACATGTGAAATAAGAAAAAGTGACACAAAGGAGGATGAGGAGGCACTGTGGACTTATCAGCTTCAAAGTTAAAGCTAATGCTAAACACTTTCTGCAGCTTTAGCCTTTTAAGCTAATTCTGTAGTTTTTATTCCACTACATTAATCTGACCCCTATGGATGACAATTTTTTTTATTGATTTATCTCTAAGCACATTTAACTGAACCAAATACCAACAAAAAACAAAAAGAAAAGATACAATGGTTTAATTAGGACATTTATCTCCACTTCTAATAGTATTTGGTTTATTAACATGTGTAATAAAAAACAGTTGTGTAAGAACTGTGTCAGAATACAATACAGAATGAGTCCAACATTAGTGGGTTTAGTAAAGTGCTAATGACGAATATCAATATTACACTGATTCAAAAGAACATATATACATATATTAATACAAATTAAAAAATAGTGTGTTGTAATGATTTGAATTTGGCCTCAGAATTAATATGTTTTTTTCTTCAGCCAACTCCATTTCAAACACATTACAGAAATTATATGAATTTATTTATTTTTCTACATTTTGTAATGATGTTCATTCATAGTTCAGGTATTTTTGCCATTGATGAATTGTCTGGTTTCACTCTCTTTTGTGATAACTGATGTATGAACTAATATTCCACTTAGGTTTTTTTCATTTATTGTTATTTGTTATTGTTTTAATAACTTGGTTTTTTTTAAAAATTTAAATTAATTAAACATTAAACAGGTGCAGCAGATTTATTAGTGAAACAGTTCATATTATACTGTGCATTTGTTGATATTTGTAATAAGTATTGTATTAAGTGTTTGAATGCAGAAATTTTACTTGGTGTATCTAGTTTTCCCACAGTATTTTACTGTTAATAAGCAGAGTATGTGAATACCAATTCCACTTCTGTGACAGAAAAATACACTTTAACGTGTTGTGAAATGACTTTGGTCACGTCGCAGGGTGATGAGCCGTTACATTCAGCTTTAATGACTTGCCTCCTCAGGCAAACAAGTGGGTTTTCAGTTTGTGGTGGTGAGAGGAGCCGTCACTGTCAAAGAATCTGGAATAGATGATTTTGTCTCAAAATATCAATGTCAGCAGGACGGACGCACAAGGTTTGGACATTTTAACAATGTACGGCAATTATAGATTACAACTTTTGTCAAATCACATTCTGAGCAGCAGGAAGTTTAACTTTATCCAGGGTTTCCCAAAATCTTTGTGATTTATTTCCACTCAAATTACCCTGGTAAAAAAAAAAAAAAAAAAAAAAAAGCGGGGGTTTCTGAAGAATGTTGATTGGTGGAACACACTTGCAGCTTTGCACACTTATATCTAGTTCAGCAAAACTAATAAAAACACAATACTGATATGGTCCAGAAAGGGTTTTGAAAGGTGGTTTATGTCTCCACCCACCAGATTTATCAACAGACCCATAAAGTCGGTGGAATGGGACGAAAAACAAAATGAATCCAAAATGCAATGCTGTTCTGTTCTTTTAAGGGAAATACAGGGAGATTAAAATATTAGTCTCCCCAGAGGTCAGCCTCCTTAAACCCACACCCACTCAAGACAAGTGGGTTTCCAACAGCTATGGTGGAAACACGGGTGAATCTGATCACATCTAATCAACAGAATCTGGAGGATCTGTCAGAATAATATTAAAACAGGAACTGAACTGAAGAAATGTGAAGTGAATATATCATGAATCTACTATAAACTACGTGTTTTCATCCACTGTCACTGATCCAACTTCAAGGGTTTTACTGGTGAATTAATGTTGTAGAAGATGATGGTTTTTCCATGGTAACTACGGAGCCTCTGAGCATCTGGATGGGTCATATCTGATGACCACGAAAAGCTGAAAATGGCGTTTTACACTTATTTACATGAATTGATAGGATTAACGGATCAATAGATCAGTAGATGGTTTTGGTCATTAATTGGTGTTTGGGTCTGTATGGGTTAAGAATCAGTTGTGGACTTTGGCAAATTTGTTATTTAAACCTCAAAAATGTTTTTCTTTCTCATAGATGTATGAAAACTGTCTTAAATTACTCAAGTCATCTTAAATTTTTGTCATTTCTGTGGATCACAAAGAGTCAAAACTGTGCAAAATAGGGAAACAGGGCAGGTATTCTGCAGCGGAATAGATAGTATATGTGGATCAATAAGTATTAAATATTTCACATCAGGAGGTGGTTTTCATCTTCCATGGATGTTTCAGTCTTTGAGGGTTAAAATCCGAAATAAAATAGTAAATTGTGCATTTTATTTATTTTAATGTCACTTAATTTGATCGTTTAAACCTAATTTGAGACAATACTGTCATGGAAAAGTGGATCAAGTTTGTCTAAATTATAGGAAGTTCCTGTTAGATTGTAGAACATCATTGTGGAAATCAGTAAATGACACCGTAAGAGGAGGAGGAAATCAGCCCTTGAAAGCCCATTTTCCCATGAAGATCACAACAGTATAAAGTAGATTTTTTTAAAAACTTGAAATAAAAGTGCCACTGATGACAAAATGTTCCCACACTTCCTTTTTCAGGTCACGTTTCTCTTTTAATTAGAGAGCACAAGCTCCTCCGTCAGTAGTTAAAAGTCAGACAGAACCAGAGGAGTTAAAAGCTCAGGTTGATTCCAGACACCATCCGGATCTGCTCGGTTCCCACGGCCATGAAATCAAACACAACCGGACGCTTTAACCGGCTTTAACTGGCTGACTCCAGGCTTCCCTCGAGACATGACCGGACGAAAAAATCCGGACCCACGACAGAAACAAAGCTGCAGCAGGAGGCCAAGGATGGGTGTAAATCTCAGGACCATTTTGGAGGCAACACCAACGTTTCAGAAGGACAAATATGGCGTCGCGCCTGTGTAAATACCGCCATAAAAACAGACGTATCCTCTGGTCCTTGGAGACGCTTCAGACAAACGGGCTCAGATTACACAGACACCAAGGACAGTACTGTTTATCAAATGCACAAACTGGCTTCGGATGGGATATTAAAGTCATATTTCACCCATCTTCATTGGTTGGAGTTTTTTTTTGCATGTTGCCCACAAAGTCATCCCTCCAGGTGAAAAAGATCATGTCACCCTTGACTAGTTTAGACGCTGCAGAGCAACAACTACTGTCATTGATCATCAAAACAAAAAGGGAAATTAGACTTTGAATGCTGAGATGCTGGGAAAACACATAATACATCTGATCCAGATGACTGGCAACTGCTTTTCCTGCAGCACTTCTATCTATTCATCTATATTATTTATTTTTATCTAAAGTAGGAGTGTCAAACATATGGCCAAACCTTTCTGGTGAAGCAAAAGCAGAAAGACAGAAATACAGAATAAAAAACAAACAAACTGATCATTAATGATAAATAATGTTTCTGATTCACATTGAAACTGAGGCTAAATGAAGCTGATTTTCTTTCAATTAGCCACTGTTCTGTGTTGTTGTTCTTGTATTTTATTAGTTTTAATGTGAATAAAACCTGTATATTAAACCAGGGGAGTCAAACGTACAGCGCACAGGCCAAAGGGTCAAATCTGGGCTGTAGGATGAATTTGTGTATTACACTGGAAATATTATTATAAACCAAGGATGTTAAAAGACTTTTAGTTCAGGCGACACATATTGACCAATTCAATCTATATGAACATGATACATTCTCATACTTTTAATTGGAAATCAACTAAAACTAGAAAAACATAGTCCAAAAAGTGGACATTAATAACTTTTTATTCCTTCTCTTCTCTTAATAACCTTAACACTTATGAGCCTTGATTTATTTATATTGTTTTTACAATAAAAGTGTCATAAAATGTCTTTTAGCGAATTCTTTTGCACCTTTTTTTCAGGAAGTGTTCATTCTATCAATGAATAATGTGAACTGAAAAATGTAGATAAAAACTGACAAACCACACTAGTACAGCACTCCAAAACAATTATTATCACTATTATCTACAAGTATTTACAAGAATTAACCTCAAAAACCATCTAAAAGGCTAATAAAAATCTTCTTGCTCTCTCTCACTGACTGCCCCCTGCTGCTCTGCTCCACCAAATTCCACCCCTCCCCCTCAGCCAATACAGGTCTCTACCATAATCTGTTACATAACAATAGAAACCTCAGAATCTCACCCTTCAGATGCTGTTTGAATCCTGTCAATAGTGCAAATGGTTCAGGAATTATAGTTGAAAAGTTAAAAACTTGTGACACAATCGTCTTAAAAGGGTTGAAAACACAAAGAGTGGAATGAAACTCATCTGCAGGTGGAAATGTAGAAGGTAAGACTATGTAAGATGTGACAGAAAAGTAAAAATCATATTGTAGGTGTTGTCAGTGACAGCTGTGCATCACCTTGGACAGCGCGAGTTGGTCGTGACCATCTGAGATGCGAACGCCAGGTAAATTCCTGGCACTTCTGTGGCATGATTAAGTACCTTATTGACAAGTCATTTGGGTGGGAACAAATCGGAGGCTGAGGTTGGCATTAATGGACCAAAGTCATGGAGAGACGGTGGGATACGTGGGGGGAACAAGGCACCCGGGACTAATTAGATATGACGTCCATAGCCTGCTATCAATTTGTACACTGAACACACGAACCGAGGCAGGACTGACCTACAGCAAGGACGATGAGCTGAGAAAACAAGACGAAGCAAAGTGGACTCAAGTGGAACAAAGGGAAAAGGCACCTGGAGTTCAGCTGTCAGCACAAAATCAGCAAATGTAACACACGCGGAGGATTAAGATTAAACTAATTAAATCTTACCAACAAGGAGTGAAACTGTATGAGAGGAAAACAGATGAACACCCAGCAGAAGTACAGATACATGGGTAAAAATTAGAAGAAATGAGGCCGTAGTTCTGTAGAAGTAACAAAGTCCAGACTCTGAAATGTCTGCAGGATGTTTATACCGATCTGAACATCCTCGTGAATGTAAAGACGATTAAACCAGCATCAAAATTAACAGCAGACAGAAAATAAGGAATATTAGACCTATCAAAAGTACCTAAAGAACAGTCAGATCTCAACTAAACATTCACTAATTGTGTACGTTTTTCCACAAAAACAGCTCTGACCTGAGGCTCAGACTTCACCAGAGCTGTGGTATCTGGTCCAAGATGTTAGCAGCAGATCCCTGAAGACCTGGAAGTGGAACAGTGGACCTCCATGGGTGAGATTTATTTGTCCAACACCTGAAAGATGCTCAACTCTCATCATAAATAACGAAAATGACCAAAAAAAATTACAAAAACTAACCAATAAATTAATTAAAATGAGTGCAAAAGAATATGAATAAACAAAATCCATACAATAGTCAATACAATGAATAAAAATGAACAAAATGTACAATAAAATGAACAAGAGTAAAGAAAACAAGAACATGACTGACAACAAAATTAATAAAAAAATGACCAAAATGTGAACAAAAATAAAACGTAATGATTAAACAAATCAATGGTAACTGTAGTCATACAAACCGTAGTGAGGGTAACCATTGTCATAGTAACTGTTGTCATGGTAACTGTCATCAAGGTAACAATTGTCATGGTAACTGTCATCAAGGTAAAAGTAGTCTTGGTAACCGGTGTTATGGTAACGGTTGTCATGGTAACAGCAGACATGGTAACAGTAGTTACCGTTCCATCTGATCGGCTGCTGGAACCTGGAGTTGATCCACCTTCAACCTGTGATCAGGCGTTTTATTAAAGTTCAACCTCGGGTCATGATTGAGCTGAAACATGCAGCTGCGTCCTGTCGATGACTTTATCCATAAGAACATGTTCACCACAACACAGATAACACCTGCCTCACACTTTTGATTCCCCCTCGGACAAATATCGAGTAAGGTTCTGTTAAAGTTCCTGTTCTATAATTTAGATTAGACTGTCTTTGTGTCAAACTTATTTCTATGTGAAAGTACACAGAACTACATACAGGTCAAGGTGACATGGGTTCAATATTCTTCTTTTCCACAACAAGGTGCATCTGCAGGTTAAATCTGGTGCAGATATCTGAATGAATTCTACAGATAAAGACATTGTGTCATTGTATGGACAGACAAATGGACGGACGAAGCGACGGATAACAAAACGATTACAATACCCCTTCAGCCAGAAGGTGGCAGAGGGGTAACAAAACATCCAAAAAACCGCAATCAACCACAACACATCCACAAAACCACAACACAACCATTGCGTTCACATGACCCTCCCCAGGCCTGGCGTGTAAGAATTTTTCAGCTAGGATGTACGGTTTTGGACTGACAGCGGTTTATTTGAGCAGTGGAGCAGTGAATTGAATTCAACTGACTCACATGTTTCATCCAAAGGAGCCATGTGAGATGCACATGCACACAGGGAACACAATGCTAATACTACTAATAGCAATAATACTACTGCTATTACTACTACTACTACTACTACATCTAATAATCCTGCTACTACTGATTAACACTCTCTCTCTCTCTCTCTCTCTCACACACACACACACACACACACATACACATACAGTAAGGTTTTTCAAAATAAATAAAGACCTTATTAAAAATGTTAAATGATACTGATATGAATATTGATCCAAAATGCATAACAAAAAAAAAAAACACTGATAAAAATGGATTCACTTTCTCTGTCTCTCTCTCTCTCTCTCTCTCTCTCACACAGACACACACACTGTAAAGTTTTCAAAATAAAAGCCTCATTAAAAATGTTAAATAATAAGGCAGCAGCATGGGAGACAGAACATGAGTGTAAGGTCCCGCTCAGTGCTGCTTGCAGCTTTAATTTCTGTTTGCTGTTAATGTGTAAATAGTCTTGAACATCAAGCTAAAGTTAATGTTGACCATAAGTTGAGGTGATACCAGACAAATGAGAAGAAACATAAGTGAAAAAATTGATACAGTATACACTAATATAAAAGGCACCATTGGAATTTAATTAATGTAAATATCAAGAAACTACGTGAAGCTTAAAAGTTGTGATTTCATCCATCAGCTGTGTGGATTGTTGAGTTCCGTTCTTCAGTTTGTGGAGTTTAATACACTGGGAGCAGTTCCTTGTAAATCCATATCAGGTGAAAGACTCTTTAAAAATATTGAAACATTTTTAGGATAATTCATGCTTTGATCATCTTTGGCGTCCCCCCAGATTCTGACAGAGGACGACTGAAGATTTTGCATCCCAAGTCCTCTGTCCGACTTTGGTTCTGACAATAAAAGCGCCTCTTTTTGGTTAAACATTAATAAACATGCTGCATCCTGCTTCCTCTTGATTGATTTTTTTATGTATTAAACTAAGCCTCAGTATCTTTCTCTAATCTTAAGTCTTTGAATGTATCATCAGTTCACAATGAACCGATACCGGAACAGAAAACTGATTTAATCCAACAGTGAAGACTTCGACATAAAAGTAGAAATGGAAGAAGTCACTTGCCAAATATGCAAATCAGTACGTCTTCATTAGGTTCCTGAAAAATGTGATGCAGATTTATTTTACATAAACTACCGTATAAGTTGAATGTTCCCAAAACAGCATAAAACGGAAATCAAAGCTTAGTCATTCTTACTTATGTTACTTATGCTTACACCTAAAACATGTAAAATCAACATTTATTGTGTTTTTTCATTAGCTAGCTGTATTATATTATTTTTTAAGTTTATAACTACTACTACAGCTTTCATTTGACTCCACAGCATAGACAGCCTTCACGTGCTAATATTTATTCCACACAATTGTTAGCGTCTTCTTTTACTGGAAGCTTCGAGAATAAGTCAGGATTCATTTCGGTCTCACTTTTATTGTCATTGTAACCTAATCCCCAAACAATGGGCTAACTCTGTGGGCTAGGTGGGTCACTAAAATGATTTGCTGATGTTATGTGAATCTTAAGTCAAGCAGCTGTGATACTTCAACTCTACGTAAAACCGTAAACTGACAGTGTGTTTACATCGTGTCTCTGTGAATGACAATCCTATGTGAGAATTTGCATTTAATGGTGCATTCAAGGAAAACAATAAGTAAAACATACAAAATGTACAAAGTGAAACAAAGAATCCCAACTTAAAACATTACTTACTGATTAATACTACGAAGAAATTTAAAACTTCAACTGTTTAAATAAAATAATTATTTTATAGTTGCTGTTTTATTTTACATAGTTCTGCTATTTGATAAATGCACTGCACATTGAGTTATTTGTTACCAACACATCCTAAACATGTCTAAATCTCCACATTTACACCTGGATTTAACTAATCTAATAGTTCAGATCTGCCCACTGGATAAACACTGCAGTGCTTTATACAGTCATGGAAAAAAAAATATTAGACCATCAAAACTCATCAGAAACAATGGGTTTACAATCAAGTACTAACTCCTGTGTGTATTATGTGACAAAAATAGATAGAAAAGAAAACATGGAATATTGAAACACACTGTTTTTGTCAGTACAATGGCATGGATAATTTGGTTATTATCAAGAAAACATGGAAAATGGGTAGATATCAGCTCTGAAATTAAACTCTAATGTACCTTTATTTGTACCAGGCATGAAAATGAACAAGAAATTGAAGAAACCAAGGGGGGGTCTAATAGGTTTTTCCACTACTGTGTGTTCCAGTTCTTTAAATAAGACCAAAACTGGATTGTATTTCAAAAGGAAAAGTTCATTGACCCTACTTCAGAGTGATTACCCATCATGCCTTGTGCCTACACTACAAACCTGTGGGGGCAGTGTTACGATCTGGGATTGGTTCAGTTGGTCAGGTCTCGGTTCACAACATTGAATGTAGTGGATGTCATTCTATGCGGATGACATTAATATATTCAGAGACAAAAACACCAGGACTCATCAGGGTCCGTTTGTTAAATAGTGGACCAGGAGCTTGAAGCATCATTTCCATTTGGATTGAATGCCATAGGGAGTTGAACCACTTTGAGAATATTTGATATGTAATGAACTTATACACTGGTCCCACTTTACATCATCAATACAAGATCTAGATGAAAAGTAATGCAACTATGGATGGAAATAAATATTTTGACATTGCATAAGTTCAGTGGAAGGATACATGTTATTGTTGCCATAAACATGTGGAAGTTTTGTGTATTTATTGACTAAAACACATGGACTTTTTTGGAATTATTTACATTGATGTTGTCCACACTAAGAACTTCTCATCTCATGGACAATCCTCTATTGTTTTTTTTTTTTTTTCAGTAAATGTAGACTTAATTCATCAAAAAAAAAACAAAAAAAAAAAACACAGAATCCCTCCATCTACTCTAAAATAAAAAATATAAAAAGTATCTAATGTATATTTCTAAGCCCTAACCCTCTGGCAAAGCCTGGTGTTTCCAACCACATCGTCGACGGTTGCTCTGTAACAGCCGAGGAGACAGATGGCTTCAGACGAATGGGGAGGGGGGGGTTTGGGGGGGGTTACAGTATGTCACAGATTCATCTGAACCGCAGCCTGAATCCCAGATGAAGCTCCTGTACCATTTCAAAGACACAGCAGCAGATTGAATGCCAAGCACAGAGGAAATCCACCGGCCAGAGTTTAATTGGGAGCGCAGACGTGCAAATCCACCGCGGCCTCAATTACTACAAACCTGTGTTTTTCAGATGGTGGCAGGAGCTGCCAAACTCTGAGGGAAAGTTCACCCTGACCACAGCCGACAGAACTACACACCTGCAAATAACACAGCAGTGAAATCAGGTTTTCATGCAATTTTACTGTTACTTCTTGAATTTGGTCACATCACTTCCATCTTTGTCTTGTCTTAACCGAACCCAGTTAAATCTAAATCTTATAAGGGTTAAAAAAAATTTATTATAAAGAACTGAACAACCTGCAGCAATATTGTTTATTTACTGTTATGAATTGATCTTGTTTTTATATGGGCAGTGATTGAGTTACAAACTTCTTTTGAGGTTTTTAACATCTTCAATCCAGAGGTTTATTTATTTTTTTTTAATATTTCATCACAATATTGTTATCAATATTTATTGATTAATGACAGCGGATGGAGTTAATAGATTTAATACATTCAGTTAATATATTTAACTGAAAAAGTAACTTTTTCTTCAGGTTTTATATAATTGCCTTTTGAACTATGAGTGTCCCCAAATAAATAAATAAATGTACCAAAGACTAATAAAAGTGGGTTTAGCACAAAATGACCCTTTTATGGGTTGAATAATCTGGTTTTCTTGCCTGTAACTTAATGAGCTTCAGTTTTTACTCAGACTGTTTTGTGCTTGTTCGTGTTGACTCAATCAATCAATTCACTGATGATCCTCCAATTTATTACATGATGTATACGTCTGTATTTTCTTTTATTATTGTTTTTGACATAATAACCCTCAACTTTACATCTACTCAGTAATATGCTCAGTAAATACCAGATTTTCCCTAAAAATGGAAAATACAGAGGATAATATTAAAATAAATGGTGGTAGTGGAGAAAGGAAACCAACTCCCACTGTAGATATAAGAGGCTCATTCACTACTGTGTGTGTGTGTGTGTCTGCACTATTTATCCAATCAGATCCTCCTAAATCCACACTGGACCTTCATCAGATCAGATTTGCTAGCACATTTCTATTTTTCCCTCACGAAATATGAGAGAAAATCTCCTTTTATTGAGATAGTGCGGATTCTAGTGCTTCTTAATTTGACCAGACATGTTCATTTGGTTTAGTATCAAGAAGAAATGATTAAATTGGCGTCTTATTCCAAGAAAAGGATCTCATAAAAATGACAAAAGCTCTCGTTAACAATGAAACTGAAAAAGTAATTTTGTGATAGCGCACGTTCACTTAAAAGCTTCATAAAATTAAAGGTGACAGATTTGCAGAGGCGTCTCTTCTGTCTTTGCCAGCCCTGCCATCGAGACCAGGAATCAATATTCGATGCCTCGTCAGCAGTTTGAGAGGGGACCCGAGGCCTTGGATTTGCAGAGCAGGGGAGATGGGTCTCCAGGGGGATGCTGGGAAGTCAAAAGTTATACAAGTGATACAGTACAGGATGTCTTAATCTGCTTCGACGAACAGCACGACCCCGGGATAAGCTGCAGGATCTGAGGAATCTCTTCAGTTCAGTCAAGTGTAATTCCTTAACACACACCTGAAGAGGAAGGTGGAAATCAAAAAACACACAGAAACCATGTGTGAAAGAAACAAATGAATGACGCAAGGAGCACGATGACAGGATTCAAGATCAACTGCAGAGATGTGATGCAATGTGTCTGCAATCGAAAAAAAAAAGGATCGGATTTTAACACCAAGGACTTTAACCCATAACAACCCAAACATCCACCGTCAACCAAAAACATCTGCTCATCTATTTAAAAAGTGGTGCCAGGCACAACAAGCCCCGCCCCTTGCACATATTTCACCCATTATAAATAAATGGGAGGATTTTAAAATTCATAAAAAATTTGAACTTTGACCTACTTTTCCCAAAATGTAATGGCATCTATTCTTGGCCACTGCCAGTGTATAAACCCAATTTGGTATGAATTCATCCAATAGTTTTGCTGCTGCAGACATTTGAAATTTTGCTCATTAGAAGTAAATGAGGAAAAAAAAAAAGATTTTAAAAAGTCTTGAAAAATTGTAACTTTGACCTACTGTTCCCAAAATGTAATGAGGTTTATTATGGCGTACTGGGAATATATAAACCAAATTTGGAATGAATTCAACCAATAATTTTGCTGCTACAGTGTTAAAAACAAACAAACCAACTCAAAAACAATACCTCTTGCCTCCCCTTTGGGGGGTGGCATTATATGTTCTGATCCATTAGTCCAATCAATACACATAAATAATTAGTGTAGTGCGAAGTGTGCATAATATGCTCACCCAGATACCTGAAGGGTAAAGTATTTTTAGTATTTTTACCCTCTAGTGGTCACAGAGTGTCACTACAGACAGAACTTTTTCTGTTCCAACATCATCATCAGCTTTAATCCACCCGACTGTACGACCCCAGTGTCGCATCACATCAGTCTAGATCCATCATAGAAACCAAGTGGATCGACTTTGACCAGAACACACATCACACAGACGACCTTTATCTGGCAGGTTTAACTCCTCGTCATCTGAGAGAGTTTGTGTTGAATGTTTCTACAAATGCTCAGAATTAACTGTTTCTTTTTTACATCCAGTGTTATCATCCAACACATTAAAAAGTTCACAACAGAGACATTTAAAGCACTGTGGTTTTTGTTGTTGTAGGTCGACAGAAACAACACAAACCAAACTTTTAAGACTCCAAAATAACCCTAAACTATCATTTACAGCAGAGAGAAAAAACATAAATGATGTTTGATTTCCTTCAACATTTTTCATATTTTACCCAGTGAATAAAATCATCATAAATCATTCATGGAAAACGTTGTATATGTGTGACATCAACACAGGCATGACAAAATAAAAACTAAAATTAATATAGTTTCAGATAACTTTGTACAGTTTGGAAGTAGCCTATTTACAAATGCAAAAAGAACAAAAAGTTTGTGAGGCACATTTTACAATATAATAAATAATAATTTAATAAGAAAGAAACTACAATAACTACAACAATAAAGATAAACATCTGTCAAAGGTAGTTTCTAAGTTTTTGTTCATTTTAAGATAAGATAAGAAAACACAAGTGAGAAAAAATATAAAAGAAAATGTGAAATTTTTGTATTTATATAAATACTTTAATAAATTGAAAATTAGAATGATTTATTTTATAAAAAACATTGTTAATAGTATTTACTTATTTGCATATTTTGTTATTTATCTTAATGATGATATTATTTTGTTTATTTGTTTTGCTGATTATATTGTCTTTCAGTTACTTGATTATTTTTTTTTGCTTGTTTTGGTTTATTTTGAATATTTTGAAAAAAGTCTAGTATTTTCATAATTTTCTTGCTAATTTTGATCTTTTTTCTTTATTTTCTTTTTTTTGTTTTCCCCCCACTTTGTTGATGTGTCATTATTATTATTAATATTATTATTATCATCATCATTATTTGCTGATTACTTTCTTCATTTTTTATTTTTCTTTTATTACTGGTTCATTTTACTGATTATTTTTGTAACTTGCAAGTTTTCAAAATTAATTTCTACAATTTGCTTTTTTAAAAAATTGTTTTCATCATTTTTATTATTTGCAGTTTATTTGGTTGATTTTTATTTGTATGTTGGGGTCAAATAAATGTTATGGGTGTTTTCAATGCATTACAGTTGTGTTGTATTATTAAGTTGAACTGCTTCATTTTAAAATTTGGTGTAGGACGTTTTAAGGGCATTTAAGGCTAAAAATTAAAACCTTAACTAAATAAGTAATAATTTAATCCCATTTGAATAAATCAAGCTTTTAAACTATAAATCAAACCTTTGTTCATTTTCTTTTCTTTTATTTCTCTGGTGAAAAAAAAAAACCCTCATCAGAAAATCCTGCCATGATGAAGAAGCATCATCTTCGGTTCATGTTAAATTATTAACTCCTTTAACCTTCCCACAGGTGTCCGACAGGTGAGGCATGATGGGAATTTTAACCAGCGGATTCAGAAACAGGCTCCTCATGTTTTAATCATTGGGTTTAAGGTGTGACTTTATGGCTCATTAAGAGAAATTAAATCCATTGTGTTGACAGTGATAATTAACACAACGTTCACTTGAGATTCACAGCCAAACAGGGGCAGTGTTTGTCTTTGTCTGTTGTTAAATATCATTATGAGTCCAGTTTAATCCACGTACGATGGTGTATGAGCAGGAAAAAAAAAAAATGAACCAAACCTGAACTGAGCCGTTCAAAGTTTAAGGTTCAAGGTTACTTTATTTGTACCTGTAGATCTGTTTTGCAGACAGTGATTGTCTCATAACAACGAAACAACACACACATTGAATCTGTTTGGCAGGTGCTTATACACGGATGAGTAAAAAGATAAATAAATAAGATTAAATAAAAACAAGATGTAATAAAACACAATAAAACCTAAAAAAAAAAAAAGTCCCTGGGATAAAAACCAGAATAATAACATAGAATTTATAAATTAGAAGTCACAATAATTATAAATAGACCAAGAAAATAGGATAAATAAGTGAATAAAATGCAGTGCACTATTTCTTATTGAGCTCAGTGACGGTGACAGGAACAAAACAGTTTTTATAACCCTGTGTCCTTTGGAATCATCTAAACATTCATTTATTAAAACAGCTTCTGCTTGACTTTTACTGCCATCAACTAATGGTTTTTCCTCTGGTTCATCAAATGTAAATGAGGAGTTTTTTTGTTGTTTGTTTGTTTATTGGAACTTTTAAAGAAAACTAAAAATGGGAAAAAATACAAAAGTGATGCCAGGCACAGGCACAATAAATTCCGCCCCTTGCGCATATCGTTGCTTATTTTGGCATCGATTTAGCTGATGTTAACATGTCCATAAATGTGCTAATATCAGCGTATCAGTTTCCTCTATATATGAGCTAAGTTTGGTGTAAATTGAAACAAAACTGATGTTTTTATAGACATTAGAAATTTTATTATAAGTAAAGAAGAAAAACTATTTTAAAAATTATTAACTTTTCCCAAAATGTAACTATATATATTCCATAGAAAAGAGACAGAACAAAACATAAGAAAAATGTTTTTAAAAAAAAGCAAACTTCTTTTTCTTTGTCTGCATGTTTTCTTGTAGTTTACCACCACAGATAGGGTGACAACTTTTTATGCGATTGATGCATATTTTATTCTTACAGCCAAATATTTAAATTTTTAGTGTGTGACGTTCACCATGGATTCTACGTTGGATTCCATGGTTGAAAAAGATAAAGTGTGAAAACTTTGAAATGAAGTAGCCGACACATTTCAAAGGTTAGAAAATGTAAAGACAAAAAAATATAATCAAATGTGAAGAAACCCTTAAGGAAACAGACTCGAATCACGAAGAGAAAATACCAGCAGCAGATCTGATGACAGCAGTGTTTGTTCTGGACAATGAGGCTGAAAGAGATGTGAAGAAACAGACATGTGGAGATCTGCAAACATGTACACAGAGGAGGAGGAGGAGGAGGAGGAGGAAGAAGAACAGGAGGAGGTAGAGGAGGATGAATAGGTGGAAGAGGAGGAGGAGGAGGAGGAGGAAGAATAGGAAGAGGAGGAGGAGGAATAGGAGGAAGTAGAGGAGGAGGAATAGGTGGAAGAGGAGGCGGCGGAGGAGGAAGATGAATAAGAGGAGGAAGAAGAAGAACAGGAGGAGGTAGAGGAGGACGAATAGGTGGAAGAGGAGGAGGAGGAAGAATAGGAAGAGGAGGAGGAGGAATAAGAGGAAGTAGAGGAGGAGGAGGAATAGGTGGAAGAGGAGGAGGAGGAAGAATAGGAAGAGGAGGAGGAGGATGTCAGGACTAAAAGGACAAAGTAAAAGCATCAAATGTTTCCATCAGAACAAACAAACTTTTCGAGGACAGAACTGAAGAGTTTGAACAAAACAGAGACATAAACGTCCAATCATTATTTCCAGGTTATTGTGTTATGATCATGTTGGACCTACTGTCCTCCAGTCCTGCACAGACTGAGGTTATTGTTTTACCTTTACTTCTACGGAATAATTCCAGACCATTAGAGCGTTCAAGCAAAATCATTTGTCATTAACGTGGTTAAAATCCAGCCAAAAAAGTCCACGGCCTGAAGGATTAATGTTTCCCTCTGGGTGTAAAAGTACTTCAACCATTCTATAAAACTCAAAGAAAAGTCTTAAAAGAACAGAAATAAGTCATGAAATAAAAAGGTGGAGGGAAATGTGCGGCATCGAGGTCAGGTGAGGACGCCATTGGACGCCTGAGGAATGATCAACGCGTCGCCGGCTGTTTGTGAGTGAACAGTCATGAATCACTTGGAGAGACGTCACATGTGGAATATTTAACCACATCCTCTGGTGTAAAACACGTCCACGTTCTAACGTCCTGATTCATGGTGAATCCTTGAACTCTGAAACCTGTTCAATGTTACTCCGCAAGCATCTTAAAGGGATAGTTTGGGATTTTTGACATGAATCTGTATGACATCCGCATCATCAGTGTAGTATATCCACACCGACTTACCCCCGACAGTGTCCCATGAGCTCAGTTCTGGTTGAAACGAAAGTAGTCCGGCAAGTTTTGCGGGGTCACTAAAATAAAACGTTTTTCTTCCAAAAACAGCATCTGTTCAAAAGAGTGATTTATTTGCATCACAAACTAATGTCCATGGAAAAGTCACACATTGTAATCACTTGGCCCTACTTTCTCTCTCTTCATATCTCTCTGTGCGCTGCCGCAAGATGACAGCTAGTCTATCCGTTTCACTGCTGAAAAAAGCAGCATGACAGCGCACTGATAATAAATGAGAGAAAGTAGGGCCAAGTGATTATGTGGTGTGACTCTTTATGGACATTGGGGTTAGGGTTAGGGTTAGGGTTTTTTTATCTCTACCAAGGAGGTTATGTTTTCACCCGTGTCTGTTGGTTTGTTTGTTTGTTTGTTAGCAGTATTACGCAAAAAATACTGACCTGATTTCCATCAAATTTGGTGGAGGGGTAGAGTGTGGAGCTGGGAAGAACCCATTAACTTTGGGGGTGATCTGTAAGAAATCCTAGATTCTGGATCACTTTGAAATTTTCGTAAACATTGGGGTCAAAAATTTTGTTTCTCAGTGTCTCAGTTAATTATTGACCAAACCTAATGATATTTTCAGGAAATTTTTGCTCTGAGACAAGGAATAGATGATTCAATTTTGGAGGTGATCCAGATCACTGTCTGGATCCAGGAATTTTTTAAAGGATTCTGGCGTTGCTGTGGTAATAATAACAAATGTCCACCAGATGGTGTTTTGTCATATAGCCCATAGACTTAAGAATCTTAAAATGCTGTCCAAATAAATGAGGCACTAATATTTATGGTGGTGGTGGTGTGTGTGTGTGTGTTGGGGGGGGGGGGGTTGTTGCAGGTCTGCGCTCTACTGAGTGCCATTCTAGTTTTTAGAAGAAAACGTTTTATTTTAGTGACCCTGCAAACTTGCCGGACTACTTTGGTTTTGACCAAAACTGGACCAGAACTGGGTTCACAGGACACTGTCGGGGGTAAGTCAGTGTGGATGTACTACACTGATGAAGAGGATGAAATACAGATTCATGTCAAAAATCCACAACTATCCCTTTAAGGTACAGACTGAAAACCTACCATCATCCAGTAAATAGATCCCTCCGAACAGGTTTTCACATTTCATTTCCCACTGGCTGTATTAAACCTGTTGCAGAGAAATGTTCCTTTCCTTCTTTATGGATTCCTGATGTTTTCCATTTCATTTTCCAAGTTTTTTCTAATGTACAGACTGAAAACCTTCCATTATCCATAAATAGACCCCTCCCATCAGGTTTTGCATTTCATTGGCCTCCTTGTATTATAATTGTTCCTTTTCTTCACATTTGCTATTATACATTTGCATTGCATATGCAAAGAGTTAAAACCTTTTTTATTCACATTATTAATTTCACTTCCAAGATGTTTTAGTGTGCAAACCATCATCCAGTAACTAGACCCCTCCCATCAGGTTTTACATTTCATTTCCCACCGTCAGTATTATAACCTTTTCTTTGCATTCACAGACTCTGGTTTGACCTTTGCAGGTGCCGTATCACCCTGTATCCTCACATCAGGTTTATGACTAGATTTATTCACTGTGGTGGGTTCAGGTGTGACCTACTCGCCCCCACAGGTAGAGATGGTTATGACTCTATCGTCCAGCCTTAATAAGTCTCCAGCCGATCATTAGCTGGTTGGTGTCGCCCGTGTCTGAAAAGGTGGCATTCACCTTCAGTAATGGGATGAAGTAAACACAGTCAGGACCTGATAAGACATGAATGTATGAAAGAATGCCACAGGCTTGTTTACTGAATGGTAGCGCTATTAGACAGAGGAGCAGGAGTGAAAAGAGGCAGTAAAAGTAGCGAACAGCCATCTCCCTCCGTAGCCTCCGACATCATTCACATGTGATATTTCCCTGCCTGAGGTTTTTAGCACATTTGGAAGTCATTAGCAGCCAGGTGTAGTCTCATCGTGTCATGACAGATGGCTTTCTTTTAATTCCAGACAGATGCTTCCTCCTTTTTTAATGACCTCTTTTCTCCCCTCATGCCTCGCTGCGGTGAGCTTCATTAGCACAAACAGGGCTTAGCTCCAGTCTCAGGGAGAGATTAGGGTCAGACTATTTTAGGGACGACGGCCAAGAGCTGAATGTAGGATGGAGGAACTTTTCCATCTACGGTGACCCTTCACCTGGGAAACAAACCAACAGGATAGTCTGTTACGTCACTGCATCACATCATAAAAATGTATTAAAGGGTAAAAAACAAACAAACATCCTATTTGTTATAATTTGTGTAATAGGATTTCTAGAGACCGGACCAGATTTTTGTAGCTTGAAGCTAAAAAGGGTCATGGAAAAGCGAAAACTATAGACGCGAATGGAAAAAAAACTCAGACTCTAAATTCTAATGCTTTAATTCCAATGTTTATTTTAGGAAACATTACTCACGTTCAGTCGCCACAGAACGACCTGTTGTGTTTATGCACGGAAATGTGTGAGCACAGCGGGATTTAACACCGAAGAGTTTACATCCTGACGCTCGGTGTAAATATTTCAGCATAAACTCAAAACTTGTGAATTTACAAATGGTTATTTAGCTTTTCTGAATAATAAATAATAAATAAATATATATACATTAGAAATGAGGTTCTTGGGTATGAAGACCCAGATCCTACACAACCCACAAAGACCCAGTGCTCCTTTAATTAATTATTAATTATCACCATAACTATATCAGTGTGAAAATCGTGTATTTTCCTGTCTTTAATTTACTCATGATCATGGAACCTCAGATTAAAGTTGAGGGTGATGTTTAAAAAAATGATGCAGAATAATATAAGTGTAATTCATTGGAAATCCATCAAATCTCAAGCCTTCTCTGAAAAAGTAAAGATATAGTATTAAAATGTACAAAAAACAACTAGAAAATTCATTGAAATCTACTTATTTCCCACATTAAAATGATAACACACATACCTAGAAATGTACAACAGCCATATTTCAACTTGTAAGGGGTTAATTTGTTTATTTTTATTTTGCGTTGTATCGTCTCCTCCAGACAAAACCAGTGTCTCTGCTGCATCCTCATTCCTTTTAATTGCCGCTGATGAAAAGTGCAGCTTCTAAACCCCTCAGCAATTAAAATCACAGTGAATGAAGTTTGTGTTTCCAATTATAGCTCAGCCCCCGAATCTGCAGACACGCCCACGTCCATAAAAGGGCATAGGTGGAATTAAATTAGAGCAGAGCAGCCTCTGAAATTGAGATGCAGAGGGAGGTGCTTGGTTTGGTAATAAAAACACGGAGCTCATAAGTCAATAAAAAACTACTCGGCAGCTTCAGGGAAGATTGAGGTGAATGGAGGTGGAAAAGAAGATGCCAATTACCTGCAGAAAAAACACAAATACAGGCAGGAGCAAGAAAATGTGTTCGACTCCCAGGAAAGAAAAAAAGGAATTCAGTGAAAATGATTTAGCTCTGCTTGACTCAGACACAGGGTTTTCATTAGATCATAGTTTTAAGTAGAATAAATGTCTATATAACTGATTAAAAAGGACAGAAATGTGTCAATTGGAGTGCTGTTTATGTTAGTTTTTCCGCTTATTCGTTCATCAGTTGCAGAAAATCACCTCGACAAAAAACATCCACTGATCTAAACTGTTTAATATAATCATTGATGCATTAATTATATCAATAATAAAACCATGTGTGGAACAAACAAATGAATGACACAAGGAGCAGGATGATCGGATTCAAGATCAACTGTTGATGTGATTAAAGTGACACATAAGGTAGTAAATTCCAAATGAAACCTGTCTCGGTAAAGTGCTTATAAACCACAGCCGCAGGGCTCTATTTTCCACCTAGAGTTCGTCACTAA
>JAPSES010074731.1:0-10232 GCA_029822895.1 Maxillicosta whitleyi
ACCCATTTGGACGTTCAGAGTCTCCGTAGTGAATGTGAAAACACAGTCATGCTCTACAACACTGATACACCAATAAAACCCATGGTGAATATAGAGATATGTTTTTATGTTCAGTTAATGATATACAGTATTTTACTGAAAAAGTCACTTCAGTTTTCTCCATTTTGATATAATAATTTTTTAACTTACTTTGAGCTTTTATGAACATCTATATTATCAGTGAATTAATTATAGGAAAATATATGATAAATGGTGATAAAACACTTAAGGATAAGTTAAATGTACAGAAAAGTTCATTTGGGGACAGCCGCAAAGGTAGCCCTGGGTCTTTATGGGTTAAATTAGTATTTATTAACCACAGTGTTTACTGATTTGCTGAAGGCCATTTAGCTTCACTGGTAATTGACGCTGCGTTAAAACCAAACAGTAATCAACAGTAATTCTCACATCATGCATATTCATACTCACTAGCTAATAGAGCTTCTGTAAGGTTTTATAGAGAAGTTGAGTCAGTACAGTCGACAGTGGACTGTTGTTCAGTGATGTCCGTCCATGTTTTTACAGGTCACCCCTGAATCCCAGAATGACTTTGGGAGTTACAACTGCTCAGCGACAAACATACTGGGAACAGAGTCAAAGGAGTTCCTCCTCATCCAAGCAGGTGAGTTACAGGAAAGGACAGAAATACAGAAAAATGGAAATAGTACAAAAAGCTGAATCTGGTTAAATGATAGGTTTTATGCTTAGAGTTCATATTTCATTTGTCCGTGTGCTGCATGGCTGCTCTGGTCTACAAATGTCTAAATCACACTGTTATGGTTTGTTAGAGTTCGAGCATAAAAATAAAACCATCATTAGAAAAAAGGTCTAAATTAGAAAGATCGAATGAAATGAGCCATGAACCCCGGCCTTTTTCAGTTGACTGTGATGCAGTTTGAGGTTTATTTATTCTGACTTTTGTTAGCCTTATTATCCTAAAATGATTGTCTTTGTGCGATAGAGCGTAGGAGAGTATTAACTGTAGATTGTTGAAACATTGCTGTGGGGGGTGAACAATAATTGAATATATCACTTGAAGCAAAGGATTTCATTGGTGAAATGCATATTTCTTTTTGTGTTTTTGATAATTACAGGAATAAATGTAATTGGTAGTTTAGATAGAAAAAGCATCACAGTTCTACATGGTCAAACATCAAAAGTAAACGCATGGACGTTTATCAGGATCGAATCACAATCAAATAATTGAATGTTTAACAGTTATGAGTAAAATCAGATTTAAATGTAAATATAAGTAAGGTTAGTATAGCATTTTATCATCTTTTGGTAAAAATAGAATAAGCATCTGGTCACTTTCCACAGTTGTTATATTGTGTTCACTGCAGTTTTATTAAACACAAAACATCTGTAAGACAAGACGGCCCATGAGTAATGAGCACAGACCTCTTCTACATTGGAAGTACCCTCCAGCTTGTTGTTTTCTTTACCTTTCAGTACAAAGCTTTGACATGTAGAGGTCCACCTGCTGTTATATTAGCTTCATTTGATATGCAGATTGTTTGGAGCCATCACAGGAGGACGGCTGCTCAGGACCTTCTAAATACAGTGTAGTCAAATAAAGTGATAACAACCACTGGTGCCACTCTCTTCAACAAAGTCCTTTGAGGTGTTTTCTGTTGCTGCAGAATTCATCAGTATGCTCACAGTGATTCATCCTGATTGTGCTCATAATCAAATCAGAGTAAGGTTATCAGGGTTGAAATCTGTCTACATGGAAGTTTCCACATTGATACTGTATGTCAATGGAAAAATGTAACAGCTAAAGGTAAATGAGGTCATTTCAATTTCAAGCATAATTAGGCAGGTTTGTCATTACAGGAATTACATGTTCCAAAAAAACAAACAAACATAAAAGCCCACAGAACAAGAAAAACATCAAGGTATCTCTGTTCAGCGTAAGTAGTGTGAGACTCCAACACAAACCTGCCTTAATGGATTCATGATTAGTCATTTATTCACCTTTTAGCAGTAAAAACCTAGCATTGTTTGTTAAAACTAGCTATGAGAAACATTGTAAGAATGAATAGTCGACATGGCTAATTATGTTATTTAACCAAAAAATGTGTCTCATTACGTCAGTAAGCTACAATGTTACAGAAATAAATTCAAATTCCATTAACATTTAAAACAGATGCATTTAGATTGTAACAAAGCTTTGGCAAAGGTTGTCTTCTTTAAGCATGAACTCCTTGATTATGGTTTGGAATTAGTCAAGTTTAGTGTCTATTTAATTCATTCACCATTATTAGAGCAGCTGCTTCTGTAGCCGTCTACACTGTGCTCATGTCACGGTTGTGTTGGAGTCATTTTTGTGCTAAAATCAGGTTGTTTATTGGTGTTCTTTTCCTGAGCTAACGACTGTCTCAGTCACTACAGTATGCTCTTATATGGGGAACTTGGGTGTTTTCAGGTTTTTTCATCCAAAATCTTTGTTCTTGTTAATTTGTTCAACTCTTCTTCTCTGCTCCTCTACAGCAGTAACACCACACAACACTAGCTACCGTTAGCTTCAACATGGAATTGGCTCATGTCAAAAATCAGCTCATTTCCAACATTTTTTCAGGTAGACTGGGTCGAAAAATATCAGATATTAGCATCAAGTAATATGTTAGAAAAGCATTATGCTGATATCAAAATGTACCCATCCAAGCAGAACGTGTATTCTGTCCCTGTGCACAAACAACTGAGTTAAGATTAGGAAAAGACCCTGGTTTGGATTAACAGTTTAGTTTACAGGGGCTTCTCAAAGTTTTCACTGATGTATAACACACAGTTCATAGTATAAAGAACATTCCCTGGGGCTTCTGTATGTTCTCTGTCAGTTAATTCTCAAAAATAGTTGGTTAGGTTCCGTTTGTCAGAACCATGAACCAAGGCATGCGTTTAGATCTTTAGACTCAGTGGCTGCTCACTGCGGCGTACTGTGGCATACTACTTCATGTAGGATCTGCTTGACAACAACACAAATAGTTTCTTATATAATTGTAAATGAATTTTGGCAATAAGTTTACAAAGTTGAAAATCCTGATATCATGGTGCAACTTTAGCCTTTGGAGTTTTTAGAAGACACAGATGAGTTAAATCTTACCTCCTGTATCAACAATAAAACCATAGGAAATGACACCGCAAAAACAAACAAACAAACAAACAAACAAACAAACACAAATGTTCTACATCCTCCTGGGTGGAGGGTATTAGTTGAAGACAGTTTCTTCACCTAGATGAAATATCTGTTTAAATGTGGTATATGTATGTTAAAACACCATTCTACAAGTCACTAATGTGATCATCCTTCATTTCATAGCTGGTCCAGTTAATCCTCTGGGAAAAATATATTCAAGTACAAATACTGAAAATGACAGAGGAGTTTAGCAACAACCGGATGTACAAACCAAAATGACATTCTTCCTGTTCTGGGTAGAATCTGTAGAGTTGATATGGATCTTGTCTGTTTATATTTGAGAGTATATTCTTATAGATTTGACGTTTTTCTTCTGTCTGTTTGTCACAGAGGTGCCGTCATCTCCTGAAATCCAACAGGTTGAGCCTTTCTCCACCACCGCTGTGGTGGAATTTGAGGAGCCTGACTCCATGGGTGGAGTCCCCATTATTAAGTACAAGGTGGAGTGGCGTTTGGTGGGAAATCAGTGGGCAGGCCAGGTGTTCGACGCAACAGCCGGTGAGTCCCAACATTAGCAGCACATGGTTTTCATGAGGTGTCTTTTTATAAATCCTATCCATGTTTGCCACAGACAGCAGATTTAAAACACCTGCTGTGAAATATTCTAGTGAAGCGGCTTATCTTCAGCTTCTCACTGTGAATCCGACCTGAATTAGTGCCTGAGTCACTGCCACACGCCTGCATTTCCCCTAAAAGCCTGGAAATGACTTTCTGCTCTTAATAAAACAAGTGGATGCAGTTGATGTTATTTAATTCTTGCATCAGGGTCATTGATTCCACAGTCTCTCAGGATTCATTATCTACATTAGTTTTGAGACGCAGCCTACACCTTCCTAATAAAGACTGACTTTTCTAACTCTGAACTCAGAGAAAGAGGATCTCTGATGTCTGATCACATTAAACATTTACTAATACTCATGGGACAGAAGCTCTTCACTTCTTTAAGCCTAGGGTTTAAGGACTGTCGGTTTCACTGCAACATTTAATGGCTGCATAGTAAAACCCTAAATATGCACCATCTGATATTCCAAACAATCACCCATACATACTTGCTATTGATACCAAACTATCACCTAGTTTTACGTTAATACATGCTACCATCAAGCTGTAGATGTTAATTTCCTAAATCTTCTAAATCATAAATTCACAGTTCTCTGATCACTTTTAATCTCTCTCAAAGATGCACCAGTTTGCGTCTGACATATTTATTGTATCTACTGCTTGTGCTTTAGATGTTCTCATCCTATTTATCCTGTTAATTTCCTTTTTTAAATCTGTTTCAGTATATGTTATTGTAATCTTTACTAGTTTATCATATCTTGTATTTTTGTTTAGATCTTTATATAGCATGTTGGGCACCTGTTTTTTTTTTTTTTTTTTATGTGCAAGAGACATAAACTTGTCCTTGATCTTATAAAATGTCAGATTTGTAAACATGTAGTATTTTTAAGAATTCTGTACTAGACTAAATGCACAGAAAATACTCCAGCTAATAACAGCACTTAACCCAAACATGACAGCGTGTGGTGGAACATATCGTACCCCAAATGACAGTGAGGTCAGACAGTGACAGCCCCCCCCCCCCATAGCATGTCTGTCTGCCTGTCGTTGTATTCGCCACATGGGACTTTCAGTCAGCACCAGATAGACTCGCCTGTCAGCTCAAGGCCCGAGTGCCGCCTATCACACAAGGATGTACACAAAATAACAACAGCACTGACAGCAAACAGTAGCAAACAGCTCATCCAGACACATCTGATAAATTACAACCGACATACAACGGAACCTTGAGTTTTACCATGTACACTACATACACCGCTGTATGTCAGTTATTCTATGGCATGGTCAGTATTTTGGGTCAAAATAACAACATATTGATAATTTTAAATCATTTTTAGCCAATCTCTAAAATACAAACCAGTGCATGGTTAGCTATAGTTAGCTACATTTGAGACGAGGTGGATACACAAAAACATTTTTTTAATAACTTCAAAAAACAAATAAAAAAAATCCAAAATTATTTAGATGACAATTTAGTTATAATTACATTTTGGGATACCTGTATATATTTTCAATACAGTAAGAGCCCTGCCGGTTCAAATATGTATACAGTTTGTGCAGGTTTTATTTGTATACATGAATCAAATGATGTTTCCAAAGAACCAAATTGAAAGAAGTCCCATCCGAAATATTGTTGGACAACCTTTAGTTTTGGTTCTAGAACACACTGACCAGAGTGTAAATGATGCCAAGCGATACGTATACAGTGTCATAGTAAGTGTTAAATTTTTTTCTGCCCAGAGTGGAAATCATTTTTTGCCAAAATCTTATATTAATGATGGAAGAGAAAGAAAAGTCTTCTCCACTGCATTTCATAGATTATGATTGTAGTTCAGGTCTGGACTCAGGTGGTCAATGACATTCTGAAAATGACATTTCATGATAATGAACCAAGTCCAATGAACCCGAGGATTCATGGTATTGTCCAATTTTTATGCTCTCTATTAAACTGGAGGTTGTTTAAGGAATAAGAAGCTACTCACTGCATCAGTTAAAGGGTTAAAGCACATGTTGCAGTTGAAACATTAAAATGAGTTTAGCTCTGATTGGAAATAACTGTTGTAACATTGCATAGACTTTGTGTGGAATAAACAGTGCTGTCACATTATTAAAGGCATTGTATATGATACAAATGTCTGGAATGTGGTGTAGAAGCAAATACGTCTGATAGACAATTTTCCTGGACATTGAATGACCTGCAGAGGCTGCGTTTATTTCCATATGTCATGTAAAACCATGGAACAGTGTGGAGTGTTGAGCTGGAAGCCAGGAGAACTCTAACTTTAACATTGGTTGTTGTTTTTTTAATCATTAAAACCAGTGCAATACATGTCAGAGTGTGAACAGTGCATGGACTAGATGGACTGCCTGCATAATGTGCAATGGTTCACACATATCATACTTCATTTATTTCGGGCTTTCACATATCTCTGAGAGATTGCTGGCTCCACCTCAGTACAAAGGAGAGAAATGAAATTTCATTTGTGTGATTTGCCACACAGCATAAAAAATGTAATTTAAAGTCAGTGATAACATCTAGTTCAAAATCTACCACCCAGAGAAAACACTTGCTGTGACAGATTTTGTGTCATAGTGAGACATTTGGGGATTTATAAGGCCATGAAAAGATAATATATTTCACACAATAAAACAATGAACGATGTGTATATTATACTATGTGTATATAATGTATTCTATTAATCATTCAACACTTTTGTTTTCTACTTACCTGTTACTACTATTATTTAGAAAGTGATCTTGGATGCAGGGTGCTTCTTCTTTGCTTATGTCAGAGAAGGCTAAGTGTAGAACACAAGTTTTACCATGTAAAGACTCATTTCTGGCCAGAAAGAGATAAACAATATCAGCTTAAGTTGAAATGAGCATACATATTTATTACTCAAACTATTACTATTTATTACTAAAAACATGTAGACAGTATGTGCACAGCCTTAAAAGACACACAAAACATTTGTTGTAAAGCTTAAAGTCACTAAATGCTCAGTCACAAATGCCGTTACAAATGGCTGTGAACACTGTGAAAACCATTTATGAACCTTTTCATACAACCTTTTGTAGATGGTTCCTTAGTTTGTAGCAAGGTAAGTGTGTGTTTGAATGCACTAGGAAATCACCTTTCATAGGGCGCCCTATCGATTGCATTAGGAACAACCTAACAACAACACACGATATTCATGGTTCAGGAGGCCTTTCCAGAACCCTGTGTTCCTGTAGTGCCATAAGTAGATCACAAGAACACATTACGTTGTTATTTTGGGCCCCTTGTGGTGTTTGCACAAACAGACATACAGACAGAGATCTGCACAGTGTTGTTAAGGTGGACATAAGGTGTTCGTTCCTAATACACTGTAGTATGTCATTTGTGCTACATTTATGGCATTCTTAAAGGGGGACGTATAAAAATATTCAAGACAGAGTGAATGACAGGACTCAAATGCACGGTGCTTAAGAGAAAGCGTTTTATTAACAGAAAAAGAAACAACACAAAACCTAGTTAGTGGTTTTAACATTCAGTTCCCTCTATATTATTTGTGTGTATCTTTGTTTTATTCTTATACCTTATACTTCAATTTTTTTTTATTTGTCTTGTTATTATGACTCCTAATTTTTGTTGGGTTGAACAGTGCAGGTCAGTGTCCCTGCATATCCTGCAGGTGATTCAGCACCATGGACAGCGCATGATCCCACACACACAAAACACAGGCTGCGTCACATTTTAATCACATTACTTCATATATCAGTGTTCCTCTAACTTCTGCCTTATTAGCTTATTCTATGGAAAAATAATAAGAAGGTAGTAAGGAGTCAGGTCTTAGGTTCACAGAGTCTTGTACTGTCCATAGAGGTGCCACCTCTGTGTCCATGGCCACACCCACCAATATCTCTGTCTTCTCTGTATCCTCTTCAGGACATTCTAAAACACTTAACGTAAAGCTTAACTTAGCTTAATGTCTGAAAGTGTGATCTATCATGACCAAATTATGTGTGGACGTCTCCAATGCTGGGATAGGCTGCGGCATTCCTGTGATCTTTTTCATGATAAAGCAGTTCAGAAGATGAATGAATGAATGACAACAAAAACAATGTTCTAAGATTAAACTATGCTAAGTTTTTTTGTGCCTATGGAATAAAGGCGGACAAAAAGGTGGACAACATCCATAATTCTGGACTTTTCCTTTGAAGTTTGGAGAGGTGAAAGTGGACGTGACTAGAGATGTCCACATGAACTTTGGTGATGATTGATCACTGGTCTCAGGCATTAAGATATATCAAGCATTTTATACGGTAAGCGGTTTAGAATGTCTTCTTCTGCTACTGCTGGACCAAACACATGTGTATGAAGCCTACACTCCATCCATACTGATAACTCCACCTTTCTTGGATTTACTTTGTGTTCACTCTACAATCGAACCTGTCTCTGACTCACATTGGCATAGGTTTGATTTCAGGACAGTTTAGGTCCAAACAGTCTGATTTGTCTTGGCAATGGTGATCACAATATTTATTTTTTTAAAGACTGTAGTGAAGTAAAAACACTCGAATTAAGTAAAAGTAAGCAGACTATAAGACTCCCCCCAGACTGCAGGGAGCCACTGGAGAACACATGAGGCTTTATCAGAAATCTGTGATGAATTTACAACTGATTGATTGTGCATCATCTCAAAATGTGGATGTTTAGGCCTTATTTGGGAAAAAAAATAAAATAAAACCAGCTTGTACAATGGAAGCTCTTTATTATAGAAGCACCGATGGGAATCATATATTTGCTAACAAACTATAGTGTTGTTTGTTATTTGTGCCTTTTCTTTCTTTCTTTCTTTCTTTCTTCCTTTATTTCTTCCTTTCTTCCTTACTTCTCCCATTCCAAATGTCTTTCGGACTCCCCTTCTTGTGATGAGTTGGGAGTGAGAATGTGTGTCTTTGTGTCCTTGCACACTCAACTCATAAACCGATACTGATTCTGAAGACATTCACATTCTCAAAACAGATGAATCCACATGTGCACCAGCATCACAGACACTAGTACAGGAAAAGATCAGACCAAAGGACTTCTCATTTCTCACCTGTTGCATTAGAAAGTGAAACTGTATGTGAATAGGTACAAAACTAAAGGTATTTATTTAATTCAGTACACATATATGCTTTAATTCCATCATGTTTTTTTTATTTATATCCTTACAATGTATTAATAATATCATTGTTACATTTCATTAATACATAGGTAGATAATGGAATTTGTGAAAATGTGGATGTAAAGGTTTCCAAATGCACCTGCAGAGCCTGTTCTTTACATGAATGGTGTGAGCAATGACGCTGGTTTTACAGGCGGCAGTGGTGTCTGAAATAATTTTCTGCTCATTCTTTAGTTGTATTCATACAGTCTCCCCAAGCATTCATTTATGCTGGCTTCACTCTAAAAGTCTGTCTCATTGAGACATTAATGTGAAACCCTTTCAGAATTTTCTTTCTGACACAGTAATCAAAAAGTGTTTTTCTGCTGCTCTGCAGACCTACATTTTTTCTCATCCATGAAATTACAATTCTTTGTATTACCCAGTCAGATATCAGCCAAGCAGCTTTTTATGACAGAAGTCAAAAACACATGGGATTTACTCTGTGCATGTCCTGACTCAAATGCTACTTTAAATGAAAATAACACAATGTGGCAAATAAAACGTAATACATCTGAATTAGGTCATGAATTAATATAAATTCTATAAATATATATGAGAAGTTTAGCCTTTAAAGCAGTACTCAGATATACTTTACACCATACTTAAGACTATGAAAATGATTGAAATTTGAATTAAAATCAGTAGTTTTCACAAGTCTTCATAACCACAGTGTTTTTGCAGAGATCATCATTCTAAAATAGTCTCTAATGCTGCTTAGCATATCTTGAAAATATTATACAGTTGCATTAAGGCTAGCAATGAGGAAGCACAGAACCCACTATAATTAAAACTTGCCCTTTTCTTGGGATTTACTCATAATGTAGTTCCCTTTGCTGCTGTTCTGACTGACTACTGTAACCACGTTTTACATCCAGTCATTATAGATAGCAGTCTTAAGTTTCAATGAGTGCACCAAAAGAGCCAGTTAATTTAAAAAATATATATGTGCTAGTCATAATGACACAAGCAACAAATGACGCTAATTAAATGTTTTATGATAGCCAAGTGTTTTGCAAGTACTCAGAAATGCCTTATAATGTAACATTAAAGGTTTTTAATTGACTTGTTATTCAAATTTAGTCCTTAATATTTAATAATTTAAAGGGGCCATATTGTGCAAAACTCATTGTTTGAGTTAATGTTGCTCCTGTTTGGGTCTGGTCTAGTCTGATAAACACTCCAAGTCTGGAAAAAAATCACCCTCTATTTTCTGTGAATTACTACAATGAATTTGTCAG
>JAPSES010074732.1:0-10232 GCA_029822895.1 Maxillicosta whitleyi
GGGGGGCTCAAAAGAGGGTGGAGGTAAAGGGGTCTATAATGTTTAATGTAAAAAGCTTAATGTAGTTTAATGTCCAGAAACTGCAATTAATCCTCACAAAATGTATTTGATAAATTCTCTCTCTCTCTCTCTCTCTCTCTCTCTCTCTCTCTCTCTCTCTCTCTCTCACACACACACACACACATTCTTGTTTTTGTGTTCTGTTTGTTTACAGTGTGTCATTCTGTAATTTCGGTAACAGTAATTCCCCAGTTATTTGGGATCAATAAGAGTTACTTATTCATTATTATTCATTATCAATTCAATAGGAGGTAAATGGTTGTACTATTAATTATTATTACTACTACAATTACTTAAAATTGACCTTAAAATGCATCTGAACACCAGATTGTTGTGTAACTTCGATGGGGAATGAATGATTAATGAGACAGATTTTTTTTTTTTTTTTTTTCATTTAGGCTATTTATTTTTCCTTAGAGATACCTGATCCAATAAAAGAGGTTCAAGAGCCGACACTGTAACTGCTGGATCCTACTCTGGCTGGATCTGCCTCACATTAAACCCTGCCTAACCCATATATGTGGATGCTTATAATGTGCTTTGATGACATGCCAATTAAATGTGGCATGTATACTGACACAATTTCATGATATCATGTTGAAAAGTAGACATTAATAATGATCTCAGAGAATTTTCTACAATTTAACTGTTCCAAATTACCCCAACGGTTGCTGTATTAACAGTCTCTCTTCTAGTTTGTATGTTTTAACAATGTACAAAACATGTAAAGCACAATTGGAAGTTTCATATGACAAAATGTTGTTTGCTACTTATCTAACAACTGTACTGTGTGTATGTAAGGCTGTAGATCTGAGAATCATACACCAAGGAGTAGCAATGAGAGAGAAAGAGAGAGAGAGTAGGAGACAGAGAGTATAGTTATAAGTTTGTTAGTAATTGTAGTAGTAGTAGTAATAGTAGTAATAATGATTAACAGTAAAACCATTTATATCCAGCCCACTACTGTAAAAGTAATAAATAATAATGAATAAATAATTGTTATTGATCCCAAATAACTGTGAGATTATTATGCAGCAGCAGAATGACTATAACGTGCAAAATAAACTGTAATGTTCAGTATGATGAAGGTGCAAAATGACATTTAAGTGTGAAGTGATTTCTAACCAAAGGTATCAAATGTGAATTTTATAGTGAAATGGTAGATTATATTCATATTACAGTATTTGGAGATATTTTTGTTTCAGTATTTATCTATGTATTTATTTATTTATTTATTTATTATATAAATCTGTTAATGTCAGCAATTTAATCAAGTTGGTGAATTATTATTTATATATAGTGGAGAAAATTACACATTACGTTAAACCCTACAGATCACAAGACTTTTTAGAGTTGATATTAATGTATTATTAAATCATTTAGTCTTATTTCTTTGTTAATGTATCGCGTGTAGAAGCTTTTAGACTGCTACACAATTTTGGACTATTACGACAGTACCTACAGGTGACAGGGAGTTTGTGACACTTTACGACACCAAATTAGCTTTACGGCAAATCATGGCGCTACCCATCACGGCACATTAGAGGAGTTTACCTTTCCGATAAAGTAGCTCGTCGTTGTTCTTTTTAGACGGATTTATCTGCGGTTTACTGTTGCGGCGTGTGTGTGCGTTGCACAGCCACAGTTTTAAAAGCCACTTTGGCTTTAAAGGAGAGAAATGGCGGCGCAGGGGGGAATTCTGTTCCAGGAGAAGGTCGCCAGACTTGTGAGCAAACAGCAGGGCAGACCGGTGCTCAAACCCGGCAGGCCCCTGGTCCTCAGTGACTCTGTGGCCAATCGTAAACCGAAGAAAGGAGGTAAGAACATCACGTTTGTCTGCTTAGATGTCTGTCTAATTGCTACAGGTTAGTGGTTGTAAGTGAGTTCATATCGCTGCCATTATAGACTGCAGCTGTTCAGTTTAGTTGGAGTCTGTGAGTGTATGAGGCTGTGGGTTCTAAACAGGATGCGCCTGTCTACTACTGTATAACAGCAAGTCTTCATTTCCTCTGTGTAGAATTGTTCTGATTATAACAGGAAATACGGTCTGTTCCTGTCTGATACATCGTGACTTTTTTGTCCCTGTGATTTATTTCTTTATTTTTACAGTGAGCCACATATTCATAACAAATAACCAGTGTTATATAAAGTACTGTAAAGTTACACTTGAGTTGAAGTACAGGTACACTTCCAAAATGCTACTCAAGTTAAAGACTGTAAGTATCTAGTATTTACTGTACTTAAGTATATAAAGTAATCTACAATTAAATATGCTCGAGTAATGAAAACAAAAGTACAAGGAAATATTAATAACAACCAAAGGCAGAATTTTGAATATTGTACTGTTTATCTAGAATCTTAAAACATGGTGAGGTAAAACACAGTCAGATGCCAACATAAAACACAAAAACCTAAACAGGAGTAGGCTGCTGCTGGTATTATAAATGTCACAATAAAAAAAAAAAAAGAAAACTATGTAGCTTTTGTGGTATCTCAAAACATGGAGCCCACATTAAACTTTGTAAACAAGGAATCCAAAGTCTAAACCATTATACCAACCTGTTTTTTGGTGTAGCTTCATTCAACTCTCTCACATCAACAGATCACTGACAGGTTGAGTTTGGACCTTTGTTTGCACTTGTTCATTACGTAATTAGGTCCAATAACAAATCAGCTTCCTGACTTTGTTGCATTCACCAGTAGTCTCAGTGGTTAAAAATACCAAATTTCCTTTAATTTATTTTTTGTAATGATTAACAGAGGTGTATGGATGTAGTTAAAGAGGACATGAAGAGATGTACATAGAAGACAGGGTTAGATGGAGGCAAATGATTCACTGTGGAGACCCCTGAAAGGAAAAGAAGAAAGGAGAAGACAGAAGTAACAATAGTGTGCATTAAAAATCTAGAAGTAGAAGTATGCAATTGAGTTAGGAAATGGAGTGAAGTAAAAGTGAAAGTAAACAGAATAAAAAATACTTGGTAAAGTATAAATTGTCCCGAAACATACTTGAGTACAGCAGAGAAGTGTTATGACTTCCTTACTATACAACACTGCAAATACAATTTTATATAGGTTTGCTTTATCATTTCAATTTACTAGATGTAGAATCTGTACTCTGTAGTAGAGTTGCTGCTATAAATTTTTTTTTAGAATTTTTTAATATAATTTGTTAGTCTAATATTTATGGTGGTGTCTCTGTTGTTTGTGGAAGTCAGTCATTTTTTGGGTCTTTTTTGTGTTCAGTGTCAGATTTGTTTGTGAGCACCCGTCTGCCAGTCTCTGTACTTCCTCTGTATGTCTCATCATCGTTGGTGATGAGCCATACTATGTTGTGTGTTAGTTCACAGTCATCAGTGTATAGTGAGAGAAAGAGACTCAGCATGCAATCTTCTTGGACCCCAGTGCTGTTAGACTGGAGTGGATGAGTGGTGTGATCCATTTCTGACTGACTGTGGTCGGTCATGGAGGAAGTCCTGAATCCACAGGCAGATTTCGTGTCCCAGGCTGAGGTCAGACGTATCAGCAGAACAGTCTGCTGTGGATGATAGAGTTAAAGGCAGAACTGTTTTCCACAAACAGTAGGCCATCATATGGCCCCTGTTGATCCATGTGCAGGAGGGTGGTGTCAAATGCAGTGCAGATGATATTGTCCATCGTACACAAATTGCTTAGGGTCCAGGTTGGGTGGAAGAGCTGCTTTGATGTTCCTCAGTAAAAGTCTTTCCAGGCACTTTGTGATGACCGTTGTCAGAGCCACTGGCCTGTAGTCATTAAGGCCGTTGACTCTAGTCTGTTTGGGGACAGGCACTATGGTGGATGCTTTCAGACAGTGAGGGACAGTGACAAGGATCGGTTGAATGAAAATCCCTGACAGTTCAGTTGCACAGTCTTTGAGGACCCACCCAGGTATTCAGTGGTCTTAAAAAGTCTTCAATTTAACACAAACATGTAGGAAATCTGTTTTAAATCCCTGCTGAATTATGCTGTATATTTAGTCTAATGCAGTGGTTCTGAATCCAGTGCTTGTGGCTGACTGTCCTGCATGTTTTAGATCTGTCCCTCTTCCATCACACCTGGAAGCCATTACATCATTATTAGGCTTCTGCAGAACTGGATCGTCAGCTGATCATTAATTGATTCAGTTGTGCTGGAAGAGGGAAATGTCTAAAACATGCAGGACAGTGAGTCCTGAGGACTGGATTTGAGAACCACTGCTCTAACTCTTGTGGGGCACTGAACAATGTTGGTAAAATTTGGGGAGCACAGTCTTTAAATTGGCTTTGATAAAATTCCTGCTACCACAGGTTCCTCTGTTGCTAACAGCGGTTAAGCAAGTAGCTCAAGGCTGTGTAAACATTAACATTATGCATTAATAGGGTTATCTGTAGGAGCCTCACTGTTAACATCAGTCATCGATCTATGGTGAAGCTGAAAATTGGCAGAATATTTTCTTCTTATTTCAATACTGCTCTTTCTCTAATATTGATTTTTAGAATTCTTCATTAGCCTTTCAGCTTAGCCAATATGTATTACTAAAATAAATGACAATTTTTTTTTGTCTGATAGAATGCAAATGCATTTTTTTCTCAAAAATTACGAGGCCAAACTACTAGTATATGTGGGCTGCATACAGTTCAAACTGTTGTACAAAATATCTGCTGGTTTTTAATATAAGTAAGAAAAGCAGAAAATGGCTGCAAAAAAACCCCCCTAAACACTTTATTCTGAAGCTGAGACACCGATTAGAGGGGAGTTGGGGTGGGCACATGACAACAGAAACACAAAGGCCCCCACAGAGTGCTGTGGACTTGACTCTGTGGACATCTGCGCATACTTCAGGTGGACTCAAAGCGGATGTTCGAGCAAAGCCCAATTTTTACGACCATGCAGACTCCACATGTATGTATTCAGTGTTTCACAATGTAGGGTGATGTAAACACTGGAAAAAAGTGTGCCTTCTCTTAGGGCTGGGTGATTCACCACCTAAAAAAACCTTCCATTTTTTCATTAAAAACTCGATTCATGATTCGATTTGAATAAATTGGAAGCATATCCGTAACTATAAAGTAGGTAATTGCATCTGTGATTGCTTCCCACCTTGCTCCAGTCTTCTCGTACGGACCACAGCTCCAAAAGCTTTCCAGTTGAGTAGTTTGTTTAGCAGATGAGTTAGCATTAGCAAGAGAAACGCACTGCAGGAAAGCCTTGAGGGGTCTTGGCGAATGTAAAAATTAAATGTGTGTGCACTTGGAAAAATAAATTCTATAGGGACAGGGAATTAAAAAAATTGTAAAACAAAAATGACTCGATTTGACGTGACTGCTCAATTTTAAAATCGTATTGTTTTTTTTTTACCTTCTCTCCCAACACTGGTTTCTGGGAACAAATCTGTTAAAACCCTTTTTCTATGACCACTAACACCAACCTCCAGGTTATTCAATATAAAATCATTCTGAGAACTCGTATCACTCAAAACTAAATGTTTAAAGTGGGACTGGCCAACGCAGACATCTGTTTATGTTTTGTGTTAGGGAGCACAGACGCATCCTTTCAGACTATCTGGACAAGTACACACCCTGTGGATAAAGGTCAAACACTATCCACCATCTGAGTTCCACCATCACAGCCTCAGCACCACTTTGTCTTCTTGGCGATATTTCTGTACACCTGCCATCCACATTCAGAAATCCGTCACTCATTTCTCTAGCTGTCACTAAGAAAATAATCCTTCAAGAACTCATGTCACATTCACTGAACCAGCCTCGTTGAACAATAACATCTGAATGGAAAACAATAACACTCTCCAGAAGAAGCACGTGTCTGCCTTTGAGGACAAATGGAATCCATTCATAGCTTTTCTAAACTTAACTAAAACATCCCCCCCCCACCACCACACACACACACACAACTTCTACTCCACACTCCCATTCATTATTAACGTTATTGTACACACACACACACATGCGCGCGCGCACACACACACACACACACACACTTCTGACCAGCATCAGTATTTCCAACAACAGTCTCTTGTCTCTTGTCTTACATCTTTTTTTGTCCCACTGTCTTATGTCAATCCATCAGTTTGTTTCGTCGTGTCCCTGTGTATTTTTGTCCATATGACCCCCCTCCCCCCATGCATATGTACATTAGCAATGATTGATTATGATGATTATGTGAATTTAATATTTGAGATTGTCAGTTAAACACAAACTGTAAGTTGTCTTGGGGACCCCCCCCCCTTCACTGGTCTACGTCGTTGTGCTGAAAACATATTGAACAGAATTTTTTTTTTTTCTGTACTGTTACATCCCTCCTGCAGTTGAATAGAATATGTAATAAAAGTCAGTGTTTGTGTCCACAGAGGCCACCTGTGTCACAGAGATGTCGGTCATGATGGCCTGTTGGAAACAGAACAGCTTTGTGGAACAGCTTTGCTCCAGTGAAATTAAGGCCTTTTATTCATGTGTCGAAAAGGCCCAGGTTTGTTCATACATTTAATATTATCATAAAGTCTTACTACTAACACTGTGGTTTTGAAAAACATAGGTTTATTACATTTACGTCTTCATGAAGATTAACAAATAATGTTAGTAAAGTTTATTTATAAAAATCCTTTTTCTTAGAGTGCACAAAAAAAACCCAAAAACAAGTCAGTTTTTTTTTTTTTGTTGCAAATCTATTGTTTTTAATTAAAAATGTATTAATTTTAATTGATGGAGAAAGAAACAAATTTCTCTCCATACTCCAATGACTAATCAAGATTATGAACTGCAAAAAAGCCCCCAAAACAATGAGTCTTATTTATATTTATTACAGCAATAGAATACATTGTCTGTCCTTAAGCAAGAAGATTTGATGCACAACAAAGTTTGTTCAACATTTAATTTAATAGTCAACAAATATTTCAGGAAGCAATAAAATCCTTTTTTTCCATAGACAAAAGTGTCATTTGCACATAACAATTACAGTGCCTCACAAAGTTTGTTAAACAACTAAATACTCAATAACTTTACATCTAATATTGGTTAGAATAGAACACAATGACAGCACTAACAACCTGTCGGCTGCTGGTGGTGAAGGAGAGCTGCAGCCATTAGAATAAAGTTAAAAACACAAGATTCAGATGTACACAGTCTGCAAACTCTGACATCAGATCCGTCAGAGAAAGCAGGTCAACAGGTTGAACTTTAAATTACCAACAACAAACCCAACCTTCACTCTTGACCCTTATGAATCCGACTACAGGAACAGTTTGACACTTGAAGCTCCGTCTGATAAACTAAAGCAGTGCTTCTTAGTTTGTTTCTGTTGGACCCCTCTTTAGAGGATGAAGAATCTCCAAGTCACCCACAACCCCAATAACACTGTAACAGTGGTCCAATTATAGCTTTTCTTAATATTGTACTTACTATACTTTTTGTTTTTGTTCAAATTAAAAAATAAGGTGCATAATAATACATAAAACAACTCAACAACACTGCTTTCTCTGACCAAAATAAACATAGGAAATGCACAATGATCTTACAACTGACAATAATAAAGTAATTTTTGAACCACTAATCCAATCAATACAGTGAAACAATTGAGGTAAAATACAGTTTCTAAGCTTTTCAGCAGCATCAGATGTCTTTTTTGAATGCATCCATAGTCTTTGTAGTGAACATAAAAACTGGATTTTCTTCTGCAACAGTAGCTAAACAACAAAACAATGTAGTTTGACAAATAACAGTGGCTGTAGATACTTGTTTTTAGGTAGAATTAATAATATATTTGGCTGAAAATGTCATGTTTTCTTAAAATTTCTCTGTTTTGATATTATAACCTTTTGATTCAGACACACAACTAAGACACTAACTATATTTGTCACAACTTTCAAATGATTTTTGTCTTTCTCAAGTGATTTATCACCATTTATAATAATGTTATCCTCTGCATTTTGTATTTTTCACCGAAAATCAGGTATTTTCTGATATTTAATTTACTCATCATATTCATAAAACCTCCGAAAAAATAAGGTCATCAAATCAGAGAAAAGTGACTTCAAATGACTTTTCAACAAAATATATTACTACTTGAACATAAACCAAGTGTCTTCATCCACTGTCATTGATCAAACTCCATGGGTTTTACCGGTGAATCAGTGTTGTAGAAGATGATGGTGTTTCCATGGTAACTACAGAGCCTCTGAACATCCAAATGCATCATATCTGATGACCATGAAAAGATGGAAAAACTGTATTTTACACCAATTATTTACATGGATCTATAGAATTAATGGATCAGCAGTTTAGATCAGTACATGCTTTTAGCTGATTTTTGTCTTTATGGGTTAACGTTGTATTTCATTAGGCACGGCAAGTTTATTTGTACAGCACATTTCATGTACAGGACAATTCAAAGTGTTTTACTTGAGACATAAAAACATCACAAGCGAGGTAGAAAAAGTGAAAATTAAAAGATTAAAAATTTAAAAAAATTGAAGAAACAGATAAAGATAAAACAGAAACAGATAAAACCACTTAAAACTGATAAAAAGCTTAAAAGAAACAGTGGATATCTAAACTTCTGAATGTAAACTCTTTTCAAATGCAGCTGAGAACAGGTGGGTCTTTAACCTGGACTTAAATAAATAAACTGTTTGAGCTGATCTGAGGCTTTGTGGCAGTTTGTTCCACACATGTGGAGCATAATAATAATAATAATAATAATAATACTTTAGATTTGTATAGCGCCTTTCAAAATACCCAAGGTGGCTTTACAGGGTGTGTGTGTGTAGATGTGAGTGGGTGCATATGTAGGTGTGTGTGTCTCATAGAAGCTGAACGCTGCTGCTTCTCCATGTCTGGTTCTTATTAGCATATCTGATATTTACAACAAATGTCTTCTTTCTTCTTCACAGGCTGCAATGAGGAATAAGTCAAACCTTCCGGGAGGACGTCTGTCTCCAAAAGAAGCTACAACGCTTCTCAAGAGATATCCCAACCTCAGCTCTGAGATCTGACAGACTGTGGTTATGAAATGGACTGAGTATTCAGCACAAACACATTCCTTCATCTGTACCGCTACGGTACACATCAAACATGGGATGTGTGATGTATTTATAGAAGAAATAAAGACAAATTCTGTGATTCAGCACGAACAGCCTGCGTTTTTGTTAATACGAAGATCTGTGGGTCACTTCATTCTGCTGACTAATGCTCCATAATGCTGCTTCAACTCCATTTGCTTTATGGTCTGAATATATTGAGACTTTCTCCTTCTATCGTCTTCTGGCTCTGATCAAAATGACTCCATATCTGTCTGAATCCAATTACGCAGAAAGGTTTCATTGAGCACTGAGACGTTATTAGTGGAAGGGGTGGATGCCGTCCTCCTTGAGTTTCATGGCTGATGGCCCGGAGCTTACCGTTATCACCGAGCACTTAAATGCCTCGTCATCCTGGTGGAGGGTGGTCCAATACAAATCAGATCCAGTTACAGTGGTTACAGTATGATGCGTCTCATATGATTGGTTTAGATATTCCTGAAGGGATAGAAGCCATTTATTCTGTAACTGATTTAAAGCGTCAGTGAAGTCCACAGGCTGAGGGCAGTCGCTATTTCACACAGCGGACTGGTTTGGAACAGGTTTTATTTACTTGGCTTTAAAAGTATGCTCAGTCTGATCAATTCATCTACTGGAACTTTTTTTATGATAACAAAAGGGTTGGTAAAGTCAGATAATAGGTCTGAGCACAGTTAAACATATGGTTTGTAATAGTTTGACTGGTGACCAAAACCATCTACTGATCTAAAAGGTTTAATACTTTACCTGTTCATACACTAATCCTATCAGTCTATGTAAATAATTGGTGTAAAATGCAGTTTGTCATCTTTTCATAGTGATCAGATATGGTCTATAGATGCTCTATATTGAGGTTTATCAGTTAATGACGTTTTTTTTTTTTTTTTTTTTTAACTTTTTATGAACATTTACTTGATCAGTGAATTAAATATAGGAAAATACATCATTTTTGTTGTAATAATTTCCATTAGTTATGTACATTTTTTTTGCAGCATACATTGTAGATGAGCATATAGAAAGCATAGAGCTGACAGTATAGAAGTGCTGCAATATTTTAGTTCTAACAATCTCCATTTCCTTCCCTTCCATTGGGGGGGGGGGG
>JAPSES010074733.1:0-10231 GCA_029822895.1 Maxillicosta whitleyi
GCAGTAATATTGCGGGGTGTCAGTCACAATATGTGGGGGAACTGTGCTGCTTGGCGGAGGTTTGTGCTCTCTGAGTGATTTTCTAGTAGTGTAAACAGTGTTTGGTCTGTGAGGACATGGATTCTATCATGTGGAGATCACTTCCAGAGAAACATGATCCTGACTCTAACCCTCTCACCCTAACCCTCCTATCCTAACCCTCAAACCTTACCCCTCTAACCCTAATCCTTTAACTCTAACCCTCTCACCCTAACCCTGAGTGCAGGTATGGAGCTCTACTGTCCAGTTTCCAGAGTTGATCTTTTTTGGATTTTCTCCAGATTAAGATTCAAATACAATCTTTGCATTGAAGTTATCATTGAGTTTTTAACCTTTAACTTCAACTGTCTTTTACGTGTCATGTCTCATGTCTTATGTCTTTGTGTCCAGGTCCAGGTTTGGTGTATGTGGTTTACCCGCAAGCCTTTGCGAGTTTGCCGTTCCCTCAACTGTGGGCCATCATGTTCTTCTTCATGCTGCTTTGTCTGGGTTTGGACAGTGAGGTAAGAACAGATCCACCTCCTGAGTCCGACTGGAACGACCTGGACTGATGTCACATCTGTCACTGTTTTCCTCTGGTTCATTACATTAAACTACAGACAGTCCACATGTTTGTTCTTGGTTCCAGTTTGCGATGGTTGAGGTGCTGGTGACGAGTGTCATGGACCAGTTTAACGAAGTGGTCATGAAGTATTTCAGGCGGAAGGAGCTGCTGGTTTTGGCCATTTGTGGACTAGCCTTTCTGCTGGGAGTCCCATGTGTCATGGAGGTAAAACCAATGCTCACTGTTTTAACAACTTCTGTCCCTTTTCCATCCAGCTTGGATAATGTCCTACAGGTCCACATGGTGGAGAGGGGACAGTGTCCATAAACGATGCTCTGACTCTGTCTGTATCTGACCTGGGTGAAGGAAAGCAGACCTGCCAAAAAACCTTTTGGATTCAGTTACTCAGACATGATGAAAAGATCCCGTTTACACCTCTAACCAAACCTGGATGAGAAAAGTGAATGAAACACACACACATGTAGAGTGGGACGACCTTTCCCACAGTTGAAGAGTTAAAGCAGCTGGACACGACTGCTGCGGCACACACACACACCCCCCTCTCCCCCCTCTCTGTCTCTCTCTCTCTCTCTCTCTGGTGTTAGTGATGAACTCAGAATGATCGTGAACAAAAGCCTTTTGTGTAGTTTTAGCTAAATCATACTCTTGTATTTTGGTGTCAAATTGCGTAGCTGCTACAAACACAGGTCTGGGAAGTGACCGACTTATTTGTTTTGCCTTTGTTTTTGTTTTATTTATCATGTTTCACTGTCAACGTCTGTATCATGAGTACATGAAAGTATAAATGTTCTATGAATGTTAAAAAGTTTTATAAATAAAGTTTTTTTTGTTTTTTTTTTTAAAGAAATAAACATCTCTGAACAGAAACTCCAACCCCATGACCCCCATGACCCCACTGACCTCTGTTCATCCTGTCCACTGTGTCCAGGTGGGGATTTACGTGTTCCAGCTGATAGACCACTACAATTCCATCGTGTCCGTTCTGTTTCTAGCGTTCTTTGAGATCATCGCCATCTGCTGGTGTTACGGTAAAACCAACAGAAAACAAACAAACAAAACAAAAGCAAACAAAACATAACAAAACAACCACAAAAAAAAAAACAAAAAAACAAAAAAACCAAAATAAACCATAACAAAAAATAAACCAAAACAACCACAATAAGAACTAAACTAAACTAAACTGAATCAAACTGAACTAAACAGAATTGAACTAAACGGAATCAAACTCAACTAAACTGAAACTGAACTAAACTGAATCAAACTGAACTGAACTGAATCAACCTGAACTGAACTAAAATGAATCAAACTGACCTAAACTGAACTGATTCAAACTGAAAGAGACGCATAGGGTAGTAAATTCAAAATGAAACCTGTCTCGATAAAGTGCTTATAAACCACAGGGCTCTATTTTCCACTAGAGTTCATCACTAATGGTCACACATCATCCTTCGCCCTCCAACCCCTCAAAACGGCAATGTTTACATTCTCCACTTACACTCCACTTTTTTCCACCTAAGCACATTGCACGTGACCCAGAAACTTCAGAAAAACACAGGTCACGTGACTTCGGACCGACCACAACAACAGCAGATCATCCATCATGGTGGATTATTCTCCTGATTGTATTGCCTTTCTTTCTGTGCTATAGATATCACAAAGGAATCACTGAAAACTACTTACAGTGTCAGAAAAGTCCATGGAACTGGCGCTCTGCGAGCTCATGTGTTCCGCCATCTGGAAAAACTAGGTCACGATGAATACTTTGCAATTTCCGTGGGGTGCTCGATCAAAACAAACGCGTGAAGCTCTAATCCGTGAATTTAGCGCTCTGTCATCGCTAAAAGTTGGTTCAACTGTTGAAAATTATCAGATCGATAATAGTCTTTCTATAGGAATTGATACGAAGGCTACTAAATTTATGACATTTTGAATTTACTACCCTATGTGTCTCTTGAAATAAACTGAACTAAACTGAATCAAACCGAATTAAACTGAATCAAATTGAACAAAACTGAATCAAACTGAACTAAACTGAATCAAACTGAACTAAACTGAATCAAACTGAACTAAACTGAATCAAACTGAGCTAAACTGAATTGAACTAAACTGAATCAAATTGGACTAAACTGAACTGAATCAAACTGAACTAAACTGAACTGAATCAAACTGAACTGAACTAAACTGAATCAAATTGACCTAAACTGAATTAAACTGAACTAAACTGATTCAAACTGAACTAAACTTAATCAAACCGAATTAAACTGAATCAAACTGAACAAAACTGAATCAAACTGAGCTAAACTAAATCAAACTGAACTAAACTGAATCAAATTGAATCAAATTTAAGTAAACTGAACAAAACTGAATCAAACTGAACTAAACTGAACTGCATCAAATTGAACTGAATCAAACTTAAATAAACTAAACTGAACTAAACTGAATCAAACTCAACTGAATTAAAGTGAATCAAACTGAACTAAACCAAATCAAACTGATCTGAACTGAAGTTAACCAAATTAAACTGAACTAAACTGAATCAAACTGAACAAAACTTAATCAAACGGAACTAAACTGAATCAAAGTGAACTGAACTAAACTGAATCAAACTGAACTAACTGAATGCGGATCACAGCATCGCTTTGATCCGTTTGACTCGTTTGCACAGAAACATGTTGCTAAAAAAACGTTAGCATTAGCTGAAGGACTTTGAAGACAGTTTCCACACGTTTCAGTTTGTTTCATCATTCAACTGAACATTTTTGGAGGAAGACAATGTTATTTTAAAAATATTCAAATTTTAATCTCTTAAAAGTACAAAATTATTATCAATAACTTGTTAAATATGAATTTATTGTTGAAATATTATGACTTAATTCTCATAGTGATAAATGTTTTTATTTTTCCTATATTTCCTATACGCTAATATATATACATCTTACCTGGTCTGAGTCAGAACCAGAACCAGTACTTTATTAAAGTCTGGTCCATCAGTGTTTGACTGGATTCTCATGATTGACTTCATGATGTTTCAACCCTTAGTGGTGCGTTTGCTGACTGTCCATGTTTCCAGGTGTGACTCGTCTCTCAGATAACCTCCAGGAAATGACAGGAAGCCCCGCCCACCCCTTCTTCAAAGTCTGCTGGATGATCGTTGACCCCATCTTGATTTTGGTGAGTCACATGACTTCTGAACCCTGACTTCTGACCCCTCCCCCGGTGTCGGGGTCTGATGCGTTTTCCTGTCGTGGCAGGTCATCCTGGTCTTCTCCATCATCCGGTTCAGCCCGGCCCGGTACGAGGACTACATCTTTCCCCCCTGGGCCCAGGGCATAGGCTGGCTCATCACCATGGTGTCCATCATCTGGATTCCACTGGGGGGTGTTCACACCTTATGGCAGCAGTCGGGTTCTTTCACACAGGTGTGAGGTCACACACACATTGAAGTTTTATATATATATATAAAACTTTTTTGTTAGTTAATTCTTGTTAATGTTGCTAAAACATATTAAAGACTAAAACCTTAGAAAACAGCCCGTAGTTTAAAGTCAAAATGATCATTTCTGTATTAATTAAACAAAATATTAGAAGAAAAGGCTGAAAATGTGGAGGCTAAAATCCAAAAGGTTGTTCATCAGTTATCAGGTGAGTTCATTTCATTTCTCCTGTTGTTGAGATCACATGGTAAAACAAGCAAACAAACAAACAAACAAACAAACCAACCAACCAACCAACAAACAAACAAACACATACTGATCCTTAAATGAAAGCAAATATAAATAAAACAGCAGATTTTCCAGATTCATATTTGACACTAATGACTGAAAAAACTCAAACAAACAGGATTGAAATATTCAACAAAAAAAAGTCACAGAAAAGACAGAAAGATATTAAAGTTGAATATGACTGCTGATCCCTGACCTTTGGTCCCCTGGACCCACATAAAACCTGAACACACCCTTGAACAGAAACAGTGAGTTCAGACCCGTACCAGAGGATCTGAACGGACCCAGGTCGAGTCCAGAACGTCCAAACAGCTCCACCTAGTGGCCGGACCATGAACGAGATGTTAAAATGGAGACACAAAGCCAGTTTGTTCAACTTTAAACCAGTTCGTTCAACTTTAAACCAGTTCGTTCAACTGTGAACCAATTTGTTCAACTTTAAATCAGTTTGTTCAACTTTAAACCATTTTTCAACTTTAAACCAGTTCAGTCTACTTTAAACCAGTTTGTTTTGAAGGTCATGATGAGCTCAATCACATTTTAAATCTATTACCTGTGAAGATGCGTTCACTGTCACTTCAGAAATAGGATCATCCATAAACCCTGGTTTAGTTTTTCAGTCCATTAATAGCTTTATTTCAGTTTGTTTTTTGTCAAAACTGTTTATTTCCCAAATGTCCTTCCCTGGTCGGGTTAGACAAGACTAGACTGATTCAGGCAGGCTTCCATCACCATGACAACACCACATCGACGGCAGAGTTTAGCAGTGAGAAGTAAGATGAACGAGTGGAGTCAGATCTGTGCTTTAATAAACAAGGGTTAGTTGCATTTATTTATTTGTACTGGTGGAAAATAGAAATGGAACTGGCACAAAGACAAAAACTAAACTAAACAAAACAGTGATAGAGCACGGGCTAAAACAGGGCTAAAGCTGTGCACTGAACCGATGGACAGAACGAAGAGAGTGAAAACAGAGCTGCAGGTGTCATTCTTCCTTTTCCACAGGTTTAGAATGTTTATGTTCATTACACACATGCATTAGAACTTTGTATTGGACAGAAACTCTGAGGAAACGCTCCTGTGTTAGCCCCACAGCGAGCACTGTGGATGTTAGCACCACCGCTAGCACTGTGGTGTTGGGGTCATCCCTATGTTCCCCGGGTTAGGGTTGGAGCGCTGGCACAGAATAGCGATGACAGCATGCGCATGTCGCGACAAAATAGGGCCCATTGTCTGAATAAAATTTAGGCATGTGACGAAACAGTGGCCAACAAACAGAACAACAACAAGCAAACAACGCCTAAGCGTGGCCACAGTATATTTTGGATTGAGCGGGGGAACATCGGTCCCTTTTTAGGAAAGAGGGTCCTATGTTCCCCGACCCCGATACCGGGGAACATCGGACCCTTTTTTGGAAAGAGGGTCCTGTGGATGTTAGCCCCATAGCTAGCACTGTGGATGTTAGCCCCACCGCTAGCACTGTGGTGTTTGCCCCATGACTAGCTCTGTGGATGTTAGCCCCACAGCTAGCACTGTGGATGTTAGCTCCACGTCTAGCACTGTGGATGTTAGCTCCACGTCTAGCTCTGTGGATGTTAGCCCCACAGCTAGCACTGTGGATGTTAGCCCCACGGCTAGCACTGTGGATGGTAGCCCCACAGTTAGGCCTGTGGATGTTAGCCTTATGGCTAGCACTATGGATGTTAGCCCCACGGTTAGCTCTGTGGTATTAGCCCCACGGCTAGTTCTGTGATGTTAGCCCCACGGCTAGCTTTGTGGTATTAGCCCCATAGATAGCTCTGTGGATGTTAGCCCCACGGCTAGCTCTGTGGTGTTAGCGGTGCGGTCTGTGGTGTTAATTTAAACCGAGATAAAAAAAAAATCTGTTTCATCTTCAGTTTTTTTCCCCAACATTAGGAGTAAATCATGAAGCGGATGCGAAAACAAAAGTCAGACTTTAGACCCAGAGATGACCTAGTCTCCTCAGTCCTGTTAACCTGGTCCTGAAGTCTTTTCTGGTACTGTTCCAGAGGCTGAGACGGTCCATCAAGCCAGTGGAGGTGGATGACCCGCACAAGGCACCGAACCATAAGGGCGGAGGGAAAGTCATCAGCCTGCCTGTCCACATGCAGGACCAACCCCATCTTCAGACCAAACTCTGACCCCAAGACCAGGTCCCACTGCCGGACCAGGTGCTCGGACTCTGATGTTGGACCATGTTCATATCTGCCATGCAGATGTTTGTCTGTGATTTCTCTCCCTGATGTAAATGAGTTATTCTATGTCTGTCAAGGTCTCCGGACCTTTGATGACCCCCCCCCCCCCCTTTGCTTTGTGAGTAGTGCCATCTGTTGACCGTGTGTTGTTACATTTTCGCTAATAAAGAGACAAACTGATGCTACTATTGAACATTCACAGTAGATTTATTGAGTGGTTTCTCAGGTCAAATAGATCTGACTGATGACATCAACAGACGCCTACGTCAGCAGACCATCAACAGACCATCAACAGACGCATGCAATGCTAACGTCCAAGGAAAACCACAACAACCCCCGAAGGCGCCAGCGTGTCGATATTCGTCGGAGAAAACGATCCAGTTCACACGAGGGCGAAGCGTTGATTTATTCATGTTCCAGGGTTCACGTGTGAACTGAGGTCAGATGGATGAATCCAAAATGGCCGACCTAGTGTCGACGCTAACAGGGATGAGGGTTAAGACTCAGTTAGTGTTTAAGGGTTTAAACATCCTTCTATTAAAGAGTTAAAACATTTATAGAAAATTTAAAGGGTCATCTCAGAAACAGTAATGAGTCATTCTGTTGAATTCATGGATATGAAACATGACCTAAAAAAAACAACCAGAGCATGTGCAACAGCGGCCTGTTCCCTGTGTCGTGGATGTGACCACATGGGGGCAGCAGCTCCTCCCCCTCCGCTATTTCTACAGACTATTTGAAGTCAGCTCAGTTCAAAGCTGTTGCCGCTGTGTTCAGTAGTTTAGTCGTAGTGGTTTCAAACATCCATGGCTTTGGCTCCGCCTCCGTTAGACGTCCGTCCACCTGATAGCTGATTTGTTGCATTTCCCTCCTTGTCCAGCAGAGGTCACTGAGGAGTCACCATGGCTGCTGTCCATCCATCCATCCGCTGTGTTGGCCTTCGCATCTATGAAACCTGCTCAACCGGCCTCATCTGCACGTCTCCGATCTACGACACAACAAAGACAACTGATCAATAAACAACAGACAGCAGTGGGTGTCTTATTACAGGTCCATCTAAAATAAGCCCCGGCCACCCATTGTTTCGCTACTGTATGTACTGTTGTGTGTTATTACAGGTCCACCTAAAATAAGCCCCACCCACCCGTTGTGTCTCTACTGTATGTACTGTTGTGTGTTATTACAGGTCTGTCTAAAATAAGCCCCGCCCACCTGTTCTGTCTCTACTGTATGTACTGTTGTGTGTGTTCTTCTCAGTCGTGGGTCGACCACTGAAACCACTGACTTTATTTCTGTAAAAACTAACATTTAAGGCTAAAGGGTGGTGTTAGCTTGGATATGAATGGGTGGTGCTAACTGTCCCAGTTCATTCATTCTGTAATTGGACTGGACTGGTACGGAGACAGACAAGTTAGCATGTTGGGTTTTCCTATTGTAGGACTGTGGTCCAATCAGAAAACAGGGTTTCTGCTCTGAGAACACACACTATAAGTCAAGAACCGCACCATAGCATACAGGCTAACTTAGCATTTTAGCGTTAGCATGGCCCATAAACTGTGTAAAAACATATCATTATCAAACTCCAAACTCAAGAGAATTTTTATTGGATGAATCTGAGACAGAAGTTTGCCCTTTAACTCATGAATAATAACGTGAATGAACTTTTATTTGTCAGAGCTCAGCTTTACAGTAGCTGACCTCCTAATGATCACATGACCTCAGCTGACAAACTCAAGCCAACAGAACCAATACCAGAACCCAGTTAAAACCACACCTGGACTAACAGTACCTTAGAACCTCCATCATTCTAGTTCTAGTGGTTCAACGTGAACAGCTGCACCGGTCAAACAAACAAACTAACTGTAGGACGATAAACCCAACAGAACAGTCGGATCAGATCCAAATGGATCCAAACACTAACTTCATCCTAAATGTCACTGATCCATTAAATCCACTGCATCCGTTCAAACATGAACCATATCTGATCACTTGGTAGATCAGCACAAATACTGATGAATGAGTTCTGATGGAACTATTGGCACCGTCTCCAGAACCAGAATAGAGGTCCATATTTGGTCTGACATTTAGTCCAACAGGAGTCTGTGGAAGTGTGGTCTCTATGGTATGTTTTAATAATATTAGAGTAAACATTAAGTCCATGTGTTTGTGTTTTCATAATAATATTAAAGTATACCCAAAACCGGACCCAGAATTAGAACCAGAACCGGACCTGGACCCAGACCCGGTTTCCTACTGGACTGTCCACAGACAGTCGTGGTCTTTCTGTGTCATTACGTCCAAACGACTGATCAGCTGAAGACGCACAGGTCCAACGGTCCTGGTAAAGGACATGCAGCAGCAGTACCGTCTGCAGGTTCTGTTCAATAAAGGTTACATAAGAACCACAAGTGGAGTCCACACCTACCTGGACATGTGGAGGAGAACCGAGGACGAAGGTCACTGCACTGGCGATGTCCTCGGCCTTCAGACACTGGACACAGACATTACAGATTAGATTACCTGGTCTACATTACAGATTACCTGGTCTACATTAGATTACCTGGTCTACATTACAGATTACCTGGTCTACATTACAGATTACTTGGTCTACATTACAGATTACCTGGTCTACATTAGATTACCTGGTCTACATTAGATTACCTGGTCTACATTACAGATTACCTGGCCTACATTAGACTACCTGGTCTACATTACAGATTACGTGGTCTACTATAATACTATCTATTATTTATTATATATTCTAAATTCTATGTGATGTGATGCTTTCATAACCTTGTTTGAACCATGTCTCACTAACAGCATCATCACCCTAATGACTCCCTCCTGGGAGAACGTCTGTGCCCCCCTGATTGAAAACCACTGTGCCATGTTCTATATAATACCATCTGTTTGTGTGGATCTCTATGAAAGTGTGTGAATGAACCACAGACTGACCTTCATACTCTCATAAACAGCTGCTGCTTTCTCTGGGTCGCTGTTGTGCTGCCTGAAGGCGAACTCTGTCTCCACTATTCCAGGAGATATACACTGAACACACACACACACGTTCAATTAAATACACAGAAAACACACCAATGACTACTGGGGTATGGGCTACATCAGAGGACAGGTCTATATCAGAAGACTGATGGAGACCCATCAGTAGGGGAAGGGTCTATATTGGAGGACGCGGGTCTCCTTCAGGGGCCCAGTGCTGATTGGTTACCGTGGCTCTGATGTGGGTGTTGGCTTCTCGTAGTTCCTGTCGTATCCCTTCGGTCAGTGCCGTCACAGCGTATTTGGTGGCACAGTAGAAGTGTTCATCAGCGCTGGGAACGAGCCGGTGTCCACCCATACTGGAACCGACACAAACACATATTTAAAGCAGGTTCACAGGCTGAACAGCATCAGAAGCACATGTGTGTAAAGGGTGATGCTCAGGTTCATGTCAGTGCTGGGGTTCCACATGGACCCTTTAAGGGCCAGAACACGGCTCCGTCTGTGGGTTTGGGAATGAAAGGCTCAGCAAATGGTTTTTAACCAACTAAACAATATCCATCCATCCATCCATCCATCCATCCATCATCTTCCGCTTGGTCCGAGGTCGGGTCGTGGGGGCAGCAGCCTAAGCAGGGAGTCCCAGACTTCCCTCTCCCCGGCCACTTCGTCCAGCTCCTCCAGCGGGACCC
>JAPSES010074734.1:0-10230 GCA_029822895.1 Maxillicosta whitleyi
GGGGGGGGCATTTTCTCCTGCTCTTCAAGGCTCAGTGCTGGCAACTACTTAGAGCTCCATGCTTGGTAATTACACAAATACACACTTGACAGGAGGCTAGTAGCTGGTTGGTTGGCTGATTAGCACTAGCTTGTCTGTAGCTAAGTGTGCTCCCATCATGCTTAGATTGCAGCAGCCTCTTGTTAACCCTCATTGTATGAAACAACCCAGTGGCTCACCTTCAAGCATACTTATCGGCCTCTTATTCCCAAACCTCTTTCACTATCAACAATTATGTTTCTGTGTGTGTGTGTGTGTGTGTGTGTGTGTGTGTGTGTGTGTGTGTGTGTGTGTGTGTGTGCGTTGTGTGCATCCTTGTGTATCTCTGCTCCTCTCACTGGATAAAAAGTTAGCAGCAGCGGCTTGAAGAGCGCTTCAATATCCTCTCCCTCTAACCTGATTATTAATTATAGTCTGCCTTCAGCTGACCGCAGCCCAACCGCTGTCTGACGCTGTTACCAAGGAGACTGACACACAGTCAGTCGCTAACCAGATTGGGCAAACACACACGCTCATGTCGGTGGAGTGTGGGGTGAATGTTTCAGCGAGTCTGAGTCCAATGTTTGTAAAATATAACAGTAGAAAACAGGTCCGATGGCTGTGCCGCTCTGACGCAGTAACAGGTTGGATTTGCAGGAAGTGGGCGGGACTTTCACAGGAGGATAACTAACCCTAACCCTAATTACAGGAAGTCAAGGGCCCAATCCCAATTCAGCCCTTAGCCCTAACCCTTGGCCTTGGCACTACCCCTTTGAAGCGGCGCTGTAAGGGTTCGAAACATTAAAAGTCAAGTTATCAATATCTGAAACCATTTCCATTAGGGCTGTGTTCAAAATATCCATACGGGATATATCGTCACAGGCCCCTTCACGACACGCGTATTGATGCGGAGGCGTCAGTATCGATATTTCACACATAATTATTTTATCAAGTTTGTGAAACTCATCTGACTTTGCATGTTTTCAGTTTATCAAATCCATCTTTATTTGTGACTACAGCCAAGTTCTACTGCAGTGTTTGACATGAACTACAGTGGAACATTTGGGTAAACATGTGTCTGTTTTAAATTCAAGTTTATTGTCATTGCACATAAAACATAAACATATTTCAAGGCAATGAAATCATATTCCAGTTACAACTGATAAAAGATAAACATTAAACACAAACAAACATGAGTACAGATACAGTTGGACTGATGAGTCGCAGATCCCTGCGCCCCGCAGAAATTATACAGAATGAAGTAAACAAATGGAGACATAAGGGAATTCGAGGTGAGAAAAAAAGACGAATCACACTCTGTAGTTTAACTCTACAGGGTGTAATTTATGAAAAAAATACGCCTCTTTAAAATAAAATATAGACCTAAAATATCAGGATGCATATCCATGTAGCAGAATGCACGTATATCAGGATATGTATCGTATCACATTGTTGGTGATACCCACCTCTGATTCCATGTCACAGACAATTATTAGAAAAGGGAAATTTTTAATATCGCAAAATAGTGTCAAAAATTCCTTCTTTTAAACTGTAAACAAACTTTGTAAACTTTGTCCCAAGAAAGCCACATTTTAAATGAATCCAACCAGGAGTTTTGGAGCAGAAGATTGTTGAAATCTACACCTTGGTGACCTTGAGTTTGATCCTTCAAGGTCAAAGGTCATGAACCCAAATGAAAGTCCGTATATGACTTCCTGTCAGTGCTCAATAGTAACTCTACTGATATCTGAATTCTGAAGCTAAAAACAGATGAAGTCATTTCACACATAATTGGAATGACGACACCTGTTCAGATTTGAGCATCATCTGAAAAAACCCACAGATGAAACCTATCGTGTAGTCGCACAAACGTGAGCTGATCAAAGCCACGGTGACGCCACAGTCAGTGAAACTCAACCTGGAGCCGTGCCTGCAGCCGAGCTCAGGGACCACGGGCTTTAAATGGGCTTCTGGCAATCAGCTGTGTGTGTGTGTGTGTGTGTGTGTGTGTGTGTGTTTATACGCTGGTAACACACTCATGTTGAGATGGAGAGCAGATTAACTACTTACCAGCAGGAAAATATGGCTATAATGCTACACAAGTGTGCTCTGTGTTATTTTAGGAGCGGCCATACGGCGCTGTTTTACACTGAGATGCACATGGACGACGCCTCGGATCAGATACAATACGAGGAAAGCAGCCATTAGAGGAGTCAATAATGTACGAGGAAAGGAAACGTGTTCATACCTGGGTTTGTTAATAAGATGAAAATGCATCGTGTGTATCCTTGAGGCCTTTTTTCTTTCTTATTAAAGGGGCAATTTGTAAAATTTTAACTTTCAGCCGTGCAACAAGAAATGAAAACACATATAAAACTAGAAAAAAATAGTGTTATTTTCCTTGTTTATTATATTATGTGTATTGTAAATATAAATGTTGGACTGTGTGGACGATAAAGTATAATAATATTAAACTAAAACAAAAATAAGATATTAGAATAATAAATAAAGCTAGCAACTGGGTATCTTAGGGGTTTACACTGGCTTTGGTGCAGAAGGTTGCCGGTTGGATCCTCAGGTGGGCCCTTGGGTAAAGCCCACTATACACATCTATACCTGTAACCACAAGGGGGCGGAGTCTCATTGTTCTGGCCCAAAGCCCAGATAAATACAGAGGGTTGTGTCAGGAAGGGCATCCGACATAAAAACCTGTGACAAATAAACATGTGCATGTATTTGTATAGTTATTTAGAGATTTAGGGGGTACTTAGGGGTACTAAAGGGTTAAATCCGACTTATGCAGAAATTCGAGTTACATCGACAGCGTAGGAACGGAACCCGAGGACTACCTGTATAAAATGCTGAATTTGCTTCTTTTTTTCTTAAAGATGTATGTTTTAAAAATGATGAACATGATTACAAGTCTGTTATACTTTGTTTTTTTTACAGCGACAAAGTCAAATCTATCAAGGTACAACAGACAAAAACTCAAATTCTGATGAATTAACGTGAACAGATCCTGTCAAATGATCCGATAAAATCATAAGTGAATCTAAAAGTGATGCACGGATTATTTTGGATCGACCGGCCTGTGATGGGCATGACTTTATGTAACATTCAGAATCTGTTTATGGGACCTGGGTGGTTCTGGAGATGGGACGTGATCGTACCTGTTGAGTGGATCACATGACTGGAAAACCTTCTGGTGAAACGTCGCCTCATGATCACAGTTGGACTTATTTACCTTCTATATGAGTAAATGGAGTGTATATTTGTCTTCTTCCTGGTCTTTGATGAAGCATATGTAGCTGTTTCTTATCAGCTTCAGGCATCACTGGAAACATGTGAGAGCCGTTAGTGCCTACAGATGTTTGTGGGTTTAACTAAACCTGGTTACCGTCCATCAAAACCATCTGTTTGAACCCTTAAAGGCCCAAACATCCACACGGATATCAAAAGTTTAATATCTGTTCATCCACTCATCCTATTAATACATGTCAAAAAATTGGGTGTCGTCTTTTCACAGTCATCAGATATGACCATATTTGGACGTTCAGAGGCTCTGTAGTTACCATGGAAACACCGTCATCTTCTACAACATTGATTTGCAAATAAAACCCATGGAGTCGGATCAGAACCAGTGGATGGAAATGCTTAGTTTATGATATATTTGACTTGAAAAAGTCACTTTTTGTACAGTTTTCGATGTTTCTAAAATAATAATTCTCAACTTTAACCCTTTAATGTGTGAATTATGAAAAAAAAACTATATTAATTTTTTTAGATTTATTTTATGACTCAAAATTAGGATAAAGTTAGAATGCATTTAGATTTTTTAAAATATGGTTTTATTAATAAGATATTTAACATTATAATCCACCCATTTTTTCAAGTTTTAAAAAAAAAAATTTTTTTTTTTTTACATTTTTATGGAATGTCCTTTGCAGTGGACCGTTTGTTCTTTGTATATATATAAAGCTGTGAAACTCCATCGCTGGGTCGTAGGTTAACTTTATGAGATCACAGAGCAGTTTAACTTCTACTAAGATGATCCTTTTTCTTATTGTATTGCTTAGAGTCTATAAAGACCGCCCCCATGTGGTTTGGAGAATATTGCCTTTAGAACCCTTTGGAAAGTTTATTGTTCATTTTAATGCCTGGTCCAAATAAAGGTACATTTTATTGAACAAATAAAAAAAATTATCTCATAATAGTTTAATTTCAGAGCTGATATTTATCCATTCAACATGTTTTTTTTAATATAAAAACCAAAATCACTTCAGTTCTTCCATCAGTATCTGTGATAAAAACTGTGTTTTTATTCATTCCATGTTTTCATTTGTGTCTGTTTTAGTCACATGACACACACAGGAGTTAGGACTGGATTGCATAACCATTGTTTTTAATGAGTTTTCATGTTCTAATATTTTTTTCCACAAATGTATGTGTAGATAAATGTCACGTATGAAAGGGTTAATCTGAGCTTTTATGAACATCTACATGATCAGCGAATTAAATATAGAAAAATACTAAGTTATACTGATAAAATGCAAAATACAGAGGATAATATTGGAACAGAATGATGATAAATTTTAGATATAGAGAAAATTTCACTTGGGAACTGACACAATAGTATCGCTGGGTTTTTCTGAATGTTAAAATGCACGACCTTATGGTCACATGATCGTCTTTGTGTACAGAGCCTTAATACATAATAGTTTTCAGTCACCAAAACACAGTCTTTTTCTACAGTTGTATAACTTTCAAAGTTTAACCTTGTCAGATTGAAACAGCCTAAAAAAAAAAAGCTTTTTTTTTAATTTTTATTATTGGCTGTTGTTTCTTTGAACTTTGTCAAGTTGCCACATTGTGCTGATCGGTATTAAAATGATTTGCCTTAGCAGCTGCCTTTGGAACTTTGATTTAGTCACTTCAAAGTGCTTTTTCATGTGGTGTTCTGTTATTTTTCCGCCCCCTGTAGAGCCTGGAACAGAGGAGAGTCTAAACCAATATGCTGGAGGAGATAAAAGTAGAAAAATAGATGGTGAACAGAGACGGAATGAGAAAGGATGGCGGTGGGAAATGGAACGTAAGGGGAGCAGATATGTTTAATTTAGTCGGTGCTGTAATCGCTCTTTAATTTCTGTCCACAAGGGGGAGCGGAGGGGCTCGCTCAAATGCATCACGACTTTGGTAATTATAGTTCATGACAGATGGAGCAAAGGGGGGGTTTGGGTTGGGCTGTGTCCATGTTGGTAGGAGGGATTTAATGCAAGAAAATGAGGAGGGGGTCCCCGGTAGATGGAGAATGAGGCGGGGGGGATACAGAGCTAATGGCAGGCAGTAGTTGATTGGCTGTCAAGGGGTGTGAAAGAAGAATAAAGCGACTCCAGTGGTGATTAAAGTCTGCTATAATAGTGACGGGGGAGGGGCGCCATGGAACAGGGTTAAATATGGATTGAGCGTCTGTGGTTCTGTATCAACTGGACATTTTAATAAGGAACATTAACTACAAAAAAACAGCATTTAATTCGTTTTTATTACAAACTTCCAGATATTTTCCACGTCTTCTTTCTCTTGTGCGTCTGTTTACGTGGTTTTCTTGGCGACGTAGCTGCGGTAGTAGAAGTTACTGAACAGAGCGATGAGGCTGAGCGAGTACATCACGACCACGGCGTTCATCAAGTCGGGGTAGTCACAGTCGGCGAACAGGTTGTAGGTCGTGTGGATGGTTATGATGAAAAACTGGAGCTGGAAACGCAAAGAGTTCAGAACCAGAACTTTATTAATCCCATCTGCGTGAAACTACAATAAAAAGTATCAGTAAAGAAAACTATTCAGACTTGTATTATCAGTAAAGAGGTGGAAGAAATGATAGTTTAGCCACATAAACTACAGTGGGATAAGCCTTTATCGGGCAAGTGACTATTTTTAGTCATTTCTGCAGACATTAAATATGGGTTCAACCCTGTGCTTCAGTCAGATCCAGACAAATGTTGGTTTTTATAACAATATACAGCAATTCAGAGAGATTTTATAGATATTTTGAAGCTATAAATTGTGAATATGAGTGATTTTTGTCATATGCCCGTTTTTCTGATCACTGCCCAACCCCCTCCATCGCTTCAGCTCCGTATGTGACAGGTGTAAAACCACTGATGGCCACTAGACGCTGCCCCAAATAGTCCTGCCTCCCATACATTTACATTCCAGGAATCATTCTGGTCTCATCTGTCTAATAAACAATCTGATCCACCTTTATATTTGTCTTTTATTAGATCACAGATCAAATAGAAAACTGATGACACGCTCTGATTGACAGCTCTATATGACGGCTCATTCACCCGCTGAGATGGATTTTCTGGATTTCCATGGGCGTCCGTTTGGATATTGACTGTAGTGACTTGTCATTACCAATATTTACTTTATTTTCACGTCTGTTTAAGAGAATAAGAGAATAATTTTTTTATCACAACCCACTGGGATGCATTTCCTGCCTGAAGAGAGTGACTTTAACTTTCAACGGGGGTTGTTAGTGTCACTGCCAACGCTGAGATCAAACCCTTTCCAATTGTTTCTGTGTTTAATAAATGTATTTTTATCTCACACACAGTTCAGCTGCAGTTATGGTTGGTAGGTTCTTCCAACAAGAAAGTAAAAGTACTTTGGTAGGCAATGCTTTATGGAGTTTAATGTGTTAGCGTTAGCGCCACTCTAGCCTACTGAGATTCCATATCTCCACTCCTTTTGTCCAAATATGGTCACTTCTGGCTCCAAATTGCAAACTAATGACTTTATCCTACTATGCAATTTCATGTTAAATTCAATAATATGGGATTCTTTGCAGGTGTGGGCTTTTTTTTTTTTTTCCAGTCTTGCTTTGTTATATTTCCATGTGACTCTTAAAGTAGTTCTTTTTATTTAGCTATCCCATTTTGCACCCATAGATTTGATGTTGTTGCACGTCCTGAGTGCAGGAGTCAGTAGATGAAGTGTTTTTTCCCAAAACTGATGAATTAAACAAGCTTTACCACTAAAGTTTATAAGTTTTAATTAAGTATGTTTGGAGAGACTTCCATAGATTTGTTCCATCTTGGACAGAAGCAGCTGAAGGCATCATTAGGCTAATCAGATTTAAAAAAACAAAAAAAACAAAACATATTTTATTGTCTTTAGACATATAAAACACATAAACAGGAACCTCATCCTGAACCCAGACAGCACATGCCAGAGTCACAGACCCATATACACAAATAAGAAAACAAATAAACAAATAAAATAATAATATTTTTTTTAATCAGCATCCAGTCACTGACATAAAAAACTAATTCAGGCCTGAATAGACAAACGTCAGCATCGTTGCTGACTGCATCACGTGCTGCATAGCTGTCATTGTCAGAACATATGGACAGATGTACATGCATATGTACAGCAGCTCCTACATTCATCCTCATGAATGAATGAACACAGTCGTTGAACACCTACGTCCCCACCGCTCCTCACACTGTCCTCCCTTTGCAGTGGACAGACTCCTAAATGAACCTCTGTTCTCAACTGTCCGACCTCCAAGTCAGCGCATTGTGAGGCCGACTGTTAACTAAAGCTTGGAGGTCACCTCTGAGGTCAGGACTATTATTGTTACATAATGGCAGTGGGCCGTACAGATGACCTATATATGCAGTTTCATACAGACTGGACAGACTCTGCAGGGTTTATTGTCTCTTCATAAGCTCCAGCAGAAAACAGATGGTGTGGTAGTTTGTTGATTAGCATCAGTGGTGCTAATCCCTTTAGTAATGCTGGTCAAAACAATGAAAAAGCAATCAGTAGGCTTCTGTGTTAAAGCTTCACAGCTTAAAGAGACATATCAAGCTTTTGGACGTTACCTGGTTATGTGCCAAGAAGATTTAATGAAACACCTGAGCGACAGGAGTGTCTATGTGAAGACTGGTCTATTGAGCAAGTGACTATTTTTAGTCATTTCTGGATGCATTACAAGACAGTGACTGCAACAGTTACAGTAGGCAACAATGTGAGGTCCAATGTGGTCTACAGGGTCTGTGAGGTCCACCTGTGGTACTAATGGTACTAATGTAATGATGAAGTAAAGGTTTGGAAAATTATTGGTTGAATTAATATCAAATTAGGGTTATAGATTACCAATAAATATTTATTTATTCATGTATTTATTTGACAGTCAAACATGCAGTAGCTGATGTGTTGCATATACCACTAGTTTTTATTTACTTCATAGATTTTTCCCCCCCATTTTTTTGCCACTTAAATGTTGATAACCAAGCCTGGTAACTTAATTGATTTTGACTTTTTTATATAACAATAAAAAAAACTTTTGGAAAATTTCACACAATTAATACAGTCTTGTAAAGTCCTTTCAGAATATTCCTATGAGTATAAAGGGCTAAAAGATTCAATGTTGTGTTGAAATATAAAATATGGAGCTGATAATTATGGCCGAACAGATACTGACCAGCTGCAGGGAGGTGAGGTAGCGTTTCCACCAGAGGTATTTGGTCATGCCCGGTCCCAGAGCCGCCAGACCATAATACAGGTACATCACTACGTGGACCAGGGAGTTGATCAGACCGATCAGGAACGCTGAACGGAAGCAGAAAACAACAGCTACACCACAGTTCAACATGTCCAGTGTGTCCGAACAGCTTCAGTATTCACACCGATGAGCTTCACTTTAGTCTGAACCAGGGGGGGTCAAACTTAGAGCCCATAAACGGGTCCAATCTGGTCCGTGGGAAGAATTAGTGAAATGCAAAAATGACAACAATAACAATCAAATGTGTCGAAATGATTTTAGTTCTGGGGCCACGTACAGAACGATCCAATCTCAAGTGGGTCAAAGTAGTAAAATACCATCATATTAACCTCTAAATAATGACAAATCCAATTTTTTAAATCTTTATTTTAGTGTAAAAATTAAAATTACATTTAAATGTTTGCATTTACAAACTATCATTCCACAAAAAATGGAAATAACCTGGACATAACTATGTGGAGCCGGTCTCCTTTTAAAAGTAGTTTTATTTGTAACTGAGCTTTTAAATACTAACATCGTACTTATTTTACTTTAAGATTTTCAGGTTCATATTTCTTCATGTTATGTTCGAGTACAATTCGTAGATGTGAACATTTTAATTACAGAATTTTACTTTTTTTACTCAAAACTTGTTATCCTATTGTTTATATTATTTTACTGGCCCCGCCCACTTTATTCCATATTAGGCTGTATGTGTATAGGTTTGACACCCCTGCTCTAAAATATAAAGGCCATTTTAGAGCTGTCATTGTTTATAGGTTTTTATGTTATTATTGTACAGGTCTGGGCCTGTTCACATCTTATGTTTGTGGCCTTTGGACTAAAATGACTTTGACGTCCCTGATCTAAACAAACTGAAAAAAAACCACCAGGACCCCAGACTGTTGGTCTACTCACACTGGCCCCCAGCCACATATTTAACCCCAGACCACCAGTTGAAGACCATGGTGGCGTGATGGTAAACATGGAGGAAGGTTATCTGATTGTTCTTCTTCCTCAGGATGAAAAAAACCTGGAACAGATAACCGGGATCGGATCAGAACCACCGTCCAATACAGTCAATATTGTCTAAACACTGAGCGGCGCCTGTTGGTACTCACAGTATCACTGAGTTCTATCACCTTGGAGATGTAGAACCACCAGCACACTCTGGCCATCTGTTCACAGCACACAAATGGCATTAATCTGCTCCAGATCCACTCAGACTGACTGAACAAATGTTCTGAATGTAGGTTCTGCTCAGGTTCGACCACGTCACCTGCCTCGTGTTTCAGTTAAGGACGCAGAAGGTGAACTTTACCACATTTAATGGTAATATTATACATGTTTACTGTCAAATCATCACATACTGATGCTTGAACAGGTTGTTCTGACTTGTAGGGAGCAGAGGAGAGCGCATGGAAGTCCCAAACAAAGTGTCCGATCTGGTTCTGGCACGAAAATGAACAATTCTGTGCAATGTTTAGGTTGTGTGTTGTTTATTCCTGGAAGCAAAGTGTGTTTCCTTATTAGTGGTGATTTAGTCCTCTTACCACCACCTATTATTTTTATTATTATTATTATTATTATTATTGTTGTTGTTGTTGTTGTTGTTGTTGTTATTGTTATAACTACTATCACTGTTATCACTTATAACTTTTATC
>JAPSES010074735.1:0-10228 GCA_029822895.1 Maxillicosta whitleyi
GCTTCATCTACTGTTGATACCAGTTAGGCCCCGCCCACACCAGCTTCATCTACTGTTGATACCAGTTAGGCCCCACCCACACCGGCTTCATCTACTGTTGATACCAGTTAGGCCCCGCCCACACCAGCTTCATCTACTGTTGATACCAGTTAGGCCCCACCCACACTGGCTTCATCTACTGTTGATACTAGTTAGATACTAGTGATGCTCTGATCACCATTTTTTGGCTAACCACCGATACCAATCACCCAAAAACTTGATCTGCCGATTGCCGATCAGAGAATGAATTTAAATTTTTAAATAATTAACTATATATTTAAAAAAACAAACAGTCAATATCTTCAAATGTACAGAATGCCTTTATTTTACTGTCGCCTTTGTGAACAATATCCATGTCACCATTCAAACTGTAAATAAAATTAGGAAAGCCAGCAGCCGTTTCCTAACTCACAGAAGAAAAACTTGGGCTACTTGAAAACTGGCTTTTGTTAAAACAATTGGCCTCAAAACCACAACATGCAAGGCCTACTATCACAAAGGACAGAACCTTTCACTGCTCAGTAACATATGGAACGTTTCTTTTGATCATTATGAGCATCTCTGCATTTTGGGGGGTGAGACGGTTTCTTTTGTCATCACTGGTGTTTGCAGCTGTGCTAAACAGACGCTCACTATCCACACTTGTGCATGGGGAACAAAGATATGCCTTTGTTCACCTGCCAAAGTGGGTTTGAACTGCGCTGCAGTGCAGACTCTGCCATGTAGCGTCTGACCTGGGTATAGTGGTCCTTTCCTGCTCACTGTGCCCTGCGTGCACACAGCAGACAGCTGGTACAGGGTGGCTGGTTTCAAGTGCGTTCTGAAGCTGTTCATGGAAAGATGGTTTAAGTGCCTCTGAGAAATATCTGTCTTTATACCTAAAACAGACGTAACAAAAATGAAAACGAGAAATTGTTATATTGTTGGGCTTCAGGAATATAGGCTACTTAATTGGGACAGGATGTGTCTCTTACCTTGGGTCTAGCATTGTAGCGATTGTGTACAACTTCTGTGCATCGATGTCAGCAAATCTTCGTCGGACAGCCTCCAGTAGCACTAATTTCCCCCATGACTGAAACATGCCACGATAAGCCTCAACCAAAGCCTCCGCAGAGTGAGACCCCGTGAACTCCCGGCAGTGTAGCACAATGTTGTGTCTTTCAAAATTAGCATCAATAAAGTGCGCTGTTAAGCTAAGTAGAGACATCGAACAAGCGTCTGCACTCCAAGTATCACTGGTGAAACTAACGGATATGTTATCCTTCAGAAGGGTTTCAATGTGTGCGGACACGGTTTGGTACAATTGAGGGAGACGTACATCAGTTCCATATTTCCTGCCTGGGGCGTCGGAACAGGGATCAAGGAATGTTATCATGCGATGGAATGATTTCTCCTCCACAACAGATAGTGGCTGTTCACCACGGCAAATGAATTCCATAATCTGAGACATGATGTCTTTCCACCTCTTACTTTCCCTGCTGTATGGTGCACGTCCATGTAAACATTTGCTTAAAGTCAGCTGGCGGAGGCATGGGGATGAACCGGTTGGCTTGACAAGTTTCTGGTACTCGAGGGTTACTCCCACCTCGAGGTATTTCGTCATTGCATACAGCAAGTTTCACATCTGCCTCACGCACTTTAAAGAAAGTCCAGACAGGAGAAGTCATTGTGCTGTCGAGGTGCACCTGTAGGCCTACTGTTGCGCGTGTTTGCCAGTTTGAAACGTCGCTAATAATTTACGTCACGTGATTGGCTTTTTGATCGGCATGTTTTTCTGATCGCCGATCTGGCTATTTTTAGGCAATATCAGCCGATCATGATCGGCAGCCGATCGATCGGAGCAACACTAGTTGATACCACTCCATAGGTCTGCCTACATCCAAACAGTGTGTAGTGATGCTGCGTGTGTCGGTGCAGACCACCTGTCCTGGGGGGGTCTGAGTTTTGACAGAACCGTGTCCGTGGTGTTTCCTTGTGTCCAGGCTCAGCACCGCGATGAGATGCTACGGATGTACCACGCTCTGCGTGAAGGCCTCAGCATCATCGGTGACATCAGTACCACCACCATCACCACGGCCATGCCTCCACCTGTCGACGACTCCTGGCTGCAGGTGACGGGGATGCCCTCAGGACGCAGGTAACCTAGCAACAGACCAGCTGATCAACAGAAACCTCTAACCTCTGTCACCAGTCGGAATAATCTCATCTCATTTACATATTTGATTGTTTTCCTGTTTTTTCTGGGTTGAATTCTGTTTTTTTCTGTCCTATAATGTCTCTGAAGCTCTATGACTTCTATTTGATTGACCCTTGTATGCAGGTCTCCTATGTCTAGCCCCACCCCCCAGCGCCGGGCCCCTCCCGGACCCCCTCGTCCAGGCGGTCGGGCAGCCCCCGGCCCTCCCTCTCGTCCCGCAGTGTCACCTGACCCTGGACCTGGACCCCCACCCTCCGTCCCATCCCGGCCCAACAGAGCACCCCCACCTGGAGTCCCCAGGTAAGTTCACTCGGAGGTCAAAGGTCACAGACTGACAGTTTCCAGATGAATGAAGTTTTATTCCTGTTAAATGAGTCACGGCTCTTTCAGGAAAACTTAGTGAAACAAACACATTTGATGTTGCTTTCAAGTCATGTGGGAACTCTGAAATGGTGTGAACATTGCCTATGTTCCAATACCCAGACTGTCCGTACTTACCGTACTTAGTTTGAGTACGAAGGGTGTTCACATTACAATCGTGGCGAAAATAAGTGTACTTAAAGAACCCGGATGGTGCACTCAGAACGGTCAAATCGTCAAGTGTGGAACGATGCACACTTTTCCTACTCAACGACCGCCATCTTTACTATGTAGCGGAACAGGTGGAGCCAACTGGCTCTAAAAATAAAATATTTTAATATTTTACATATAGCGTTTATGCACGAACTCATTTTCAAGATAGAGGTGCGTGAAGGGTTAAATATTAGCGAAGTTGGAGTTGATTTTTGGCAGCACTACGAGCTAGGTGGGAGTCGCAATCGTAATTTCCAGTAAGAGCAGCACAGAGTGTAGGGTTTGGAACCACACTGAGCTGAAGTCAGAGCAGACAGAACTGTAGAAGTGTAGGAACATGGACATGGAACACAGGCATGTACCCACACAGATGTGTCCCAGTAGTTGAGGTGCGGGGGGGGGGGCTGGGCACTGGGACGGTACACACAGCTCTGTCAGTGTCACTGCTCTGTTTTCCCACACTGTCATGGGACCTGAATGCAGCATGAGTGTGGTTCTTAATGTTCAGTGACACTTCACTGTGTCCAGTTTAGGAAGCTCCGAGTCACATTGAACTCATCATGACCTTCACTCAACTGGACACAGATGTGTTTTATTAGAACTGACCAATCAGAGCGCAGGCTGAGAACCAAGAAGAAGACTGAGTTGTTCTTTGTTGGTGCTGTAGAAAAAACACAGTGATCCACAAACAATCAGCACAGACATGAAAAGAAAGCCCGGCCTTTCTTGAACTGCCCCTCCCTCCATCATCTTCATGTCCAGCCCATGATTTTCTTCCATTAGATGGACACGCCCACAAATGCTAATGGAAGTTCCTTATGTTCTCACATGTTCTAGTCAGAACCCTTGGAAAGCAGGAACCAGTCCCACAAAAGCAGGAAGAAACTGCTAACTTTTCTGATCACAACAGCTGTTTTTAAAGCAGCTGTTTGTCTTTTCTGCCTCAGACTAACAGTTTCCTTCTGCTGCTGTGGTTTATGCTAGGCTAACGCTAAACACTGTACTGAACCTCCATCCACCTCCACCTGGAGCCATGTCTGACCGTCTGTCTGTCTGTCTATCCATCTGTCTGTTTGTGTGATCCGGTTCTCTCAGTACCTTTAACAGTTGTTCAGGAACATCCTGTGAGTAAACCGTTCTTCTGTTCCTTCAGTTTGTTCTCTGACTTCTGCTTCGTTGTGAAGTTTCAACCTAATGATGAACTTGTATATTCAGGTTCTGTTTCTGCCATGGCTTTAATTACAGACATGGTCCAGTGGTGCAGCGTTAGGTCCGGTGGTGCATCCATCCATCCTGTAGCCACTGGCCCCAGGAAGTTCACTGTGTGTCAGTGTCAGAGCAGGTAGCCCTGCCCCACCCCCTCATATTGACCATATATGGTTACTCTTTCAGAATCTCTATCAGTGACCAGTGAGGAGTTCACCAATGGTACGTCAGCTGTCTGTGTGATGTCACTGTCAATCACCAAATCTGTGTGTGCTTCATCATCCAATCAGAATAGTTTTCTCCATCTGATCCCGCCCACTACTCCATCATTATATTACAGATTACAAAGTGGGAGGAGCATTTTATTTACCACACATCAGATCATTTGATCCATATAATGTACGTATGCACTCTACTTTACTAATACTGTACATACTACAATACCCATAAGTCTGTGCTGCTGTTGTTCTGTAAAAACAGAAGTGTTGAGCACACCTCCACTACAACATCAGCTGTTTAAAAGCACGTCACCGCAACACCTCGGTGACACTCTGATGAAGGCGGAAGTTTCACGCCGAAACATGTCAGGTAAAAAGATATTCTAACCTGTCTGAGATAAATGAAAGCTTAAAGTAATCAGAAGTGTTGAGGTTTGAGCTGCAGCTGAACTGACACATTTCATAAAGAAAAACCAATGAACTACAAGAAAAACACGATGAAGCTCAAGGATTGGATGGTAATTAGATCCATGCATATCATCCACTAACATGTGTTCTAAACTGTCTGTTCTATTGGACATGTGTCCACACAAAGCTCCTCCCATTTCCCAGGTGCATTAGCTTTAGGATTGACAGCTCCATCAATCTGTTCCTGTCTGTCTGTCTGTCTAACTGTCTGTCTGTCTAACTGTCTGTCTGTCTGTCTGTCTGTCTGTCTAACTGTCTGTCTGTCTAACTGTCTGTCTGTCTAACTGTCTGTCTGTCTGTCTGTCTGTCTGTCTGTCTGTCTGTCTGTCTAACTGTCTGTCTGTCTAACTGTCTGTCTGTCTGTCTGTCTGTCTAACTGTCTGTCTGTCTGTCTGTCTGTCTGTCTGTCTGTCTGTCTGTCTGTCTAACTGTCTGTCTGTCTGTCTGTCTGTCTGTGTGTCTGTCTGTCTGTCTGTCTGTCTGTCTGTCTGTCTGTCTGTCTGTCTGTTTGTCATAGGGCTCCTGCATCTCCATCCCGACCCTCCAGACCTGTCCCGGACTCCTCCCTCTGACTCCTCCCTCTGACTCCTCCCTCTGACTCCTCCCTCTGACTCCTCCCTCTGACACATTAAACATCCCAGTGTAAAAAAACATATCTTCATGAACAGATCAGCGTACTGTCTGATTCTACTGAATCCTGAGGTTCTAATGGGTTCCACTGTCCCGTCCTCCAGCCTCTACTGGTTCTACCACCTTTATTGCAGGCCAGTTCTACCACATAGGAAATGGTTCCACAGGGTAGAGGTTCATCCTTTCCTCTGCTGGGTCAGATTGTTTTTTGTTGGTTCCACATGGTTCTAACTGCTTCTTGTGGGTTCCACGTGGTTCTAACTAGTTCCTGTTTGTTCCATGTGGTTCTAACTTTTTTCTTGTTGGTTCCATGGGGTTCTAAGTCATTCTTAATGCTTCGATCTGGTTTTAACTGGTTCTTCTTGGTTCCATATGGTTTTAACTGGTTCTTTTTGGTTCCACATGGTTCCAACTGGTTCTTGTTGGTTTCACGTGGTTCTAATTGGTTCTTTTTTGTTCCACATGGTTCTAACTGATTCTTGTTGGTTTCATATGGTTCTGTTTGGTTCTTGTTGGTTCCACTTGGATCTAACTGGTTTTTATTGGTTCCACATGGTTCTAACTGGTTCTAACTAGTTCCTTTTGGTTCCATGTGGTTCTAACTGCTTCTTGTTGGTTCCATGTGGTTCTAAGTGTTTCTTGTTGGTTCCAGTAAGTTTACACAATGATTTGTCACAGTGTCAGCGCAGTAAGTGTTTGGTTCTGATCATATCCCGTTGGTTCTTCTGTCAGTCTGGTCCCATTTGATCTTAAAATCACAAAATATGCAAACATGTCAAACATCTGAACATAAACATCGGTTCTTTGTTCTAGATCATTTTATATCCACTGTTGGTGCAGAACCTTTACATGATCAAATGTTCATCCATGATGAATTTACTCCAACAACAGTTTTTTTATTGAACGGGTTCTACTTCTGTTTGGTCCAGTTGGGTTTAAATTGTAGTAACTGCTTCCTGGTTCTGAGGGTTCTAATCAATGGTTCTAAACAGTTATAACTGTTTACAATGATAGAGAACCGGTTGGGTTCTAAATGGTCCTATTTCATTGGGTTTGGCTCATAACCTGCTTCCACGTGGTTCTAACTAGTTCTGTCTGACTGGTTGGTACCAGGACAAACCTGGTTCTGGGACCAGTTTGGACCGAAGCCACATCATTACATCACTCAGTCCAAGTTCTGGGTCTGGATCAAATGAATGGAACCTCTAGAACATGAACAATCTCTGACAACATTTAAAACAGTGTCACTGTGAGAAAAAGGTCAAATGTGCAGATAAAACCTGTCGTTTTACCAGAATAAATGTATAATATTAAAATAATGACATCATCTTTTATAAACTGCTGTAAAAACATCCTGGTTTCCAGTCGGACCCACTGGTCAGATCCTGTACAACTGGAACATTCTGAGGTTCTACTGGATTTAGGGTTTAGACACTGAGCCTGTTAGCCCCGCCCACCAAATACTCAGCCTATTAGCCCCGCCCACCATGGACACTTTAGCAGAAGTTGAAGGATGTTGAAGCCAGTTGACACATGTTTGTTTCACAGGTTAGATTTCCAGTCATGGATGAACTGACGGCGGCGCTAACGCAGCGAACATCATGACTGTATTTTGGTAAATGGTGTTTTCTCTGCCCGTTTTTAAGTTACGACATTGTCATAATATTACAACTATTCTGATAAAAGGATGGGTTTTATCTTGATATTTGATGACTTTATTCTTGTGGTGTTTTTATTTGCTTATGTGGCGCGAAAACAGCGTCAGAAAACCCAAAGTAATGTTTGTATGAAAAGCACCTGTTCAATGTATTTGATGACAGAAGAACCTAGAACCTAGAACCTCATGTAGAATATGTTTAGTGTTGGCGACACAGTGCATTATGGGTAAACATCAGGTTTTTACTATTGGATACACATGATGAATAACAACATTATCTGGAACTAGAGCCATCATCACAGAACCAGTGGAGAACCCCATCAGCAGTGATGGGATAGTTTAGTGGTTTACCCTGCTGATTGGTGCAGAAGGTTAGGCCACACCCTTTACGCTTTACACACCTGTAGCGTGTAAGTGACTTTGTGATGCTAAACTCCAGACTAGTGGACAAACACACGTTATCACATGTGCCAACATCAAACACTCCAAACATGGATCTGTGGGCCGTTCACAGGTTCTGCTCATGTTCTCTTCTAATACTGATTTCGCTCTATTTCTGTCTCACATTTGCGAATTTTGCCTTTTACTGCCATTAGCTAGCAGGCTAATAAATGCTAATGTTAGTCACAGGGTTAAAGGTCAACAGTGAAATGAGTCCAATGGTTCTAAAACCTACAGGGTTCCATGTCCTGTTTGATCCGTTCTTCGTTTTGTCCTGACGTCTTTCCAAAACACATTCATCTACATTTAACGTCAACACCCGGACTAACTCGGTGACTCCGTTAATGTCTGAACCGTAGTTTTTTACCTGCTCTAAAGCCGGTTCCACATCCTGTCTGGTCAGTTATCACTGAAAACTGTTTCTACTGGATCCAAAGGAACATCCAGAACCCAGAAGAACCAGCTCAAACATCAGCACATCCCATTTACAAACACTGGACAGGAAGTAGAACACATGAACGGGTCTTGGTTCTGGGTGGACGGGTCACAACAGTGGACCTGTTGAACCGGTCTGATCTGGTTCCGGCCAAGGCCGTGCCATTGACCAATGTGACCTTTGACCCTAAAGTGCTGTTGTTTTTGTCACTCTCTTTCCAGTCGACCCAGTAAAGGTAGCCCCGCCCACGGAGAGAGCCCCCAGTCTTCTATTGAGGGTTAGCCTGAGCCCAGTGTCTGTGTTCTACTGTTCTATTGTTCTACTGTTCTACTGTGTTACTGTGAACCTTAGTAGTAATAAGAGTATTGATTATGAGCACATGTGGTTATTAACCATCAGCAAAGAACTTCTGCAATATTCAGTGTATACGTGTGTGTGTGTGTGTAGGCGAGACAGGTCATCTGTCTGTCTGTCCGTCCGTCTGTCCAATCACATCTCAGCAGTGAATCATGTGACTGTTTACATCAGGTTTATGAAGTACTGTAGACGACTCCAGAGACGATGTAGACCTGCAGAGTTCTACCTCTGTCCTCTGGATGTTCAGGCTGGTCTGGGATCAGACCTGTACGTCCACTTAGCATAGCCACTTAGCTCATTGGTTAGCATAGCCACTTAGCTCATTGGTTAGCATAACCACTTAGCTCATTGGTTAGCATAACCACTTAGCTCTTTGGTTAGCATAACCACTTAGCTCATTGGTTAGCATAACCATTTAGCTCATTGGTTAGCATAACCATTTAGCTCATTGGTTACCATAACCACTTAGCTCATTGGTTACCATAGCCACTTCGCTCATTGGTTAGCATAACCACTTAGCTCATTGGTTAGCATAGCCACTTAGCTCATTGGTTAGCATAACCACTTCGCTCATTGGTTAGCATAACCACTTAGCTCACTAGTTAGTATAACCAATGAGCTCATTGGTTAACATAACCAGTTAGCTCATTGATAGCTTAACCAGTTAGCTCATTGGTTAGCATAGCCATTTAGCTCATTGGTTAGCATGACCACTTTGCTCATTGGTTAGCATAACCACTTAGCTCTTTGGTTAGCATAACCACTTCGCTCATTGGTTAGCATAGCCACTTAGCTCATTGGTTAGCATAGCCACTTAGGTCATTGGTTAGCATAACCACTGAGCTCTTTGGTTAGCATAACCACTTAGCTCATTAGCTAGTATAACCAATGAGCTCATTGGTTAACATAACCAGTTAGCTCATTGGTAGCTTAACCAGTTAGCTAACTGGCTCAGGGCTGTGAAAGTATTAGTTGGTAGTTTTTTTATTTGCTGTTTGTACTTTATCTTTCTTGTATGAAACTAAAATGTTTAAATTTATTGAGGCAAGTATTTTTTACAGTGTAAGGTTTACATTTTGTATTTATTTATTTATTTATATATGATGATGGCATTTCTGTGTAAATGAATAGATCTGCTGATGCCATGGAAATGTGCAAAGATGCAGAGCGAAGGATGGACTCTGACATGTTCTTTACTTTTTCATCATCATGTGGTTTTGACTGGTTCCAGCTGGTTCCACATGGTACCGTTTGGGTTCTAACAGTTTCAGTCAGGTTTTAACAACATGAGAAGGTTTAGCATCACTTCGTACCTGTCACCATAGCAACTGTAAACATAAATATACACAATGCAATAGTCCACGGTGAAGGTCCTGGTTCGGGTTTGGAACAGGTACTCCCTAGAACTGAACGGGTCCGTCTGGTTCCAGCTGGTTCTGGTGCTTTACAGATTCTTTAATATTGTGTTTTGTTTATGGTTGCGTTGCTGACCTGAGTCATGATTCCAGGAGACAAACGTGTGGAAGCAGCAGAGCGGAGGTTCTGTGATCTTCATGGATGGTTCTATGTTCTCCCTTAGCGTGTCTGTGTCGTGGTTCTTTAGTCGTAGCTGAGTTCTGTGTTCCACGTGTCGGTGAACGCAGCTCAGACCAAAGTCGTGAATATTTGGTGTTAAATAAGTTAATAAAAACTAATAATATATCATATAATAGATGTGTGACAAATGCAGCGGCCCACGTGTGTGTGTGTGTGTGTGTGTGTGTGTGTAGCCTGTTGTGTACTTTGTGTTCTGTTGTCGGGCCAAATGACATGTTCAGATTAATAAAGTTTGTGCGAATGAAGCTGAAACGTGTCGACTGTTTCTTGAGTCAAATTTACTGTTTGGTTTTTATGTCAGTGGCCACGAACTCCGTCTGCCTCCAGCAGTCGGAGCAGGTAAACTGACAGCTTCACAAACACCTCAGAAAAAGCTGAATATCTGCTGGTTTCAGTTTGTGGAGGGAAAA
>JAPSES010074736.1:0-10228 GCA_029822895.1 Maxillicosta whitleyi
TGTTTTCTCATATAGTCCATGGACTTAAGAATCTTAAAATGCTGTCCAAATAAATGAGGGACTAATATTTATGGGGGTGGGGAGGTGGGGATGTTGCACTTGGGGGAGGTCTGCACTCTCCGAGTGCTTTTCTAGTTTTTATTTTACAAACAGAAGCAGCAGACTGTTGTTGGATCATTGGTGTGTTCCGTTTATGGATCTGGATCACATTGTGGGCTAACACTGGGTTATGGAACATTGCTGTCACACTTTTAGTACCTTGTGGTGTTTTGTGTCTGTTCTTAGTGTTTAACATATGGTTTTAGAGCTGACTTTTATTGTGTTCTATGTATATTTTTAGTGTGGATATATTCAGACGTGTTACTTCTGCTGCTGCTGTCTTGGCCCGGAGACTTTAGAAAAGACATTTTTAATCTCATTGAGCTTTTTTTCCTTATTAAAAAACAAAAACTGTAGTATCTTGTATTTGTCTGTTTTGACAATATGAAGAATTCACTTGTGTCTAATTCTAAAGCGTTGTAATTATTTACCAATCATACATGAACATATATACAGAGCATGCCATTAAAAACACATTAGAACTGCGATGAAGACGATTAAAAGCCAATCTATTAAACGTGTTTAACTGAAAGGGAACAGAAGGTAACCACATTCACTGAAAATAAATTAACCATAATGGAATTGCACGCTTGTATATATTTGTATTTAAAATTCAGCGCATAATTAGATCGTCTTTTAATGCCCGTTTGAAAAAAAAAAAAAAAAAAAAAATTAATCTGGGCAACTTTCCACCACCACAGGCGCATACATCAGATAAAGCCATTGTTGAATCCTATTTATAGTTATATTTTATGTGCTTGCTGCACTGTCAGTCCACTCCCTAGAGGAATTGCTTGGAAAGTTCGCCTGTCCTCGTGCAGGACAGATGAGCAGATACATGGTTTTACTTGCAGCTGTATGCAACAGCGTCTCCCACTTATACATGAGAACTGATGATGAGGTGCATTTAGAAAAAGGTGACTCTGAGTTTGTTGCCGAAGATGGATGTTCAGTGTCCCCCCACCATCACCTCCTACCCCTAAACCCCCTTTATGATGAATCATTCTGCGCGAACACAGAGCTGTGATGAAATGCATGTGCTTGTGGGTGGGAGTGTCCTGGGGTTGGGGATGCTGGAGGAGATAGGGATGTGAGGGTTTGAGGATAGGAGGATTTTTAATTTTTTTTCTCCCCTTTCTATCTGTCTTTTCTTTCTTTTTTAAGTCTTCAAAGCCCATATTCCAGGGAGTTGCACAATTGCTGGCAGGTGGAAATGTTTCTTTTTGTTGGTATCATCAAAAGTGATGCTGGCAGGTACAGTGACTGACGGTAGAAATGCTTAAAAGTAGTCACACTAATAAGGCTCGGCACACCTGGCATATTCTGAAAAGCATTCTAGTGAGTTTGAAAAGCCAAAAGGTGAGCGCAGCAATTTCTGCAATAGAGCTTTTTTTTTCTTCTAGGTTTTAATTTAAAGCTTCACATTCTGAATACAAACCTTTTAAAATTTTCACTTCACAAGAATATTTTCCCTTCGTCTTCTCTGAATTAATCAGCAGATGATCGCTGCTCACCTGCCACTTACTTTTTTTTGTGTTTAAGGTAAATGAATCGTGTTTGGAGATAAATATCAGAATTAATTATATTGATTTTGCTCATTGAATCCTTTTTTTTTTTTTTTTTTTTTGCTAATCCAGTTTAGCTGTGTTTTAATTAATTTCACTAGTGGTGCTTAAGTCAAATGAATTAACTCCCTACTGATTAAAAACATTTGGGTTTTGGTCTGAAGTGAGTTGTAGTGACTAAACATTCTTTTATTTTAGGATTTTTTCCCTCAAGGTCCTTTTTAATTTAAACCCGAGTGGTAAAAAATCAGGAAGAAAGCGAGCGAGGTGTAAGGAGTGAGAATAGATATGTGACACTGGAGCTGTTCAGGGACATCTGCAGGGTGGTGAATCACAAAACACTTACACAGAATCATACGGAACAGTGAAAGGGTTACTTTGGGTGTTTCGTACTACTTTGACAATGGAAAAAAAAGCCTACCTACAAAATTGAATGTCGGTGTATTTTCACTGTTTTACCTTCCTGAAAGGGTACAGAAATAAAGTGCCAAATGGAGGCCATGTTTCTATAAAAATTGCAGTTGGTGCAAAAGGAAACTAACATCTCTGAACAGAACAATGTAATGCCTTCGGTTTGCCCTACTGGAAAAGGAGTGTGGTTTCTCCCACTCCCACTGGTGGGAGTCAAATGTGAGGGCGGCCTGGCATCGTTCAAGATGACTTTGAAACAGGAAGTGGCTATTTTTACACTTATATTTACACATTTCCAAGATTTTTCGAAATATTGGCACCAGCGTTGACATATTTTATCACAGTAGTCCAGTGTTTTTCAACCGTGGGGTCCGGTCCCCACATGGGGTCGCCTGAAATTTGTAGTAATTCATTTAAAAAAAACATTTTATATTAATAAAAAATATGTATTTTTGCTTTGTTAATTTTATTGGTATAATTTAACTGGGTCTATATTGCTTTGGTTATTGGGACTATTGTAATGGATTGGCGGAGTGATACGAAAAGAGACAAATATCACATGACCAGAGCGTTACACTTGTTAGCCGACTTTTTTCTTCGTCCACTGCCCTTCATACAACTTCTCTCGTCACATGACATTCTCTATTTTAGCATCACTCCGCCAATCCATTACAACAGTCCCGATAACCAAAGCAGTATAGACCCAGTTAAATTATACCAATGAAATTAACACAGAAAAAATAAATAATCTTACAAATATATGGTGAGTTTATAGAGACGATCCGAATCCATAAACAACATGACAAACTGAAGCTGAAACTGAAGGTACTGTTTATCTGTCAAATGTTCATTGTGGTCAGTTTCAGATGCTGCAGCTCTTTCATAATTCATAGTTGGTTTTTTGGGGGGGTTTTTTAGTATTAATTTTCATCCTTGTAAATACAAACTGGACTGACTGTTCATATCCTGACCAAGGAAAAACTAATTCTCACTTTGTGCAGTAATCTGAACCTGACTTTTCTGCCTCCGTCCATAATAATATAAATTATATACACAAAATTTGTCTAAAATTAAGGTTTACTAGCAACATAGAAGAGCAAAATATTACATGGACAAAAACAAATCAATTTGAGCAAAATAAATGTCTCTATTTTGAATGTCTGGGGTCATTTTAATTCAATTTCATGCATCAATACAAAATACAATTTATCTCATTTGTCTCTATTTTATTAACTATTTATTAAACCTTAAAGACACATAACTATACTTTCAAATGAATATTTATCCACATAACTTTCCTACATCATTTATTAACATATAGTGTAATATTATCATCTTAAATGTTCATTTGTTGGTGAAAATCAAGCATTTTCTTAGTGTTAATTCACTGATCACGTCAATGTTCCTAAAGTAAATTTAAAAAGTTACTACATTAACAGACAAAATGAGACAAACACATTGTATACATTCATTTTCATTATACAAATGTAAAAACAAGCATTTACAAACACTGTTTTTTGTTTTATTAATAAGCGTTGCACTACGACGGTGTTTCCACATTCACTACGGAGCCTCTGAACATCCAAATAGGTCATATGTTCTGCCACTGAGAACCTGCTTTTTATGTGAATTATTTACATGTATTGATAGATTTATCGGTCCGCGACTTCTTAAACATGTTTGATCAGTAGATGTTTATGGCTGTTTAGGTCTATGAGGGTGTATTTACTTGTCTTATTCCGTACTGTGTCAAGTCCCGTTGACTAATATCGACACTGACAAACCGATTTGTATTTATTTCTTTGATCATTTTTGTCAATAACTCTAATGCCTCCACCCGATTAACAGCTTATCTTTGTTTGGGTCTGCACAAAAATAAATCCGCAGTTTGACTTTCCAAGATGCAGCTTGTTGAGGGGCTGTCTCTTTTCCGCCGTGTGTGGCAAGTTCAACCAGATGAAATCCCTGTCAGCTGTGTCACCTTATTCCCGGCCAACCGCAGAATCCCTCTGAATTGTACGAACACAAAGCCGTTATGAATTTGTCACCTCCCGTCATTTTATCTTGAGCTGCAGGCAGTCTTTCCTCACAAAGCACAAGAGTGACTGCAAGCTGTACTAAGCCAGGTTTTCCTTTCTCCAAAAACTAAAAGAATGGTCTCAATGTTATCAGAAAATTATTCAGTACAAGACGTAAGCTCTTCATATCTCGTCCCCTATGTTGAAAGCCACTTTTCTCCCATAGTCTGCGCCATTTGGGTAAGCCCTCTTGCCCAATTAGCCATCCTTAAGCCTTTGTACATGCTGGACAAAAGGGAAAGACGAATGTTAAATGGGTTGATTACTCTATAGTAATTATAGGACTTTCAAAAGAACATCTCATCGTTTCTTTCTTTGACCAAAGCAGAAGTGAAAGACAGCGTCGACATAGAGAATGGTCATTTAAACAGACTGCACTCTCGGGTTAGCTTCTCAGTACGCCACCGCATAGCTTTTATGAGATCAAGACATAATGAGCTGAGACCTTAGCGGACACCCTGAGATGCATTTTCTTCATACACCCTATTACCATATCCTTGTTTTTTACAGATTCAATTAAAGACGCTGCCGTTTGAGCAGAGTTTATCTCCTACTTTATGCCAGAAAATGTCAAAGCATGAGGAGTGGTAAACATATCAAGGAGTGTAATGATCTTAGCAAGACCGAGGGAAAAAGGAGATTCAGCTACTAATCCGAAAACTGGTTCTAGAGCAGAAACCAAAAAATCTGCAGTTTTTCTTTGTAATAGCTGTGCAGTGTTGTACTGAGCATGTACAGTCGTGGAAAAAATTATTAGACCACCCCTTGTTTTGTTCAGTTTCTTGTTCATTTTAATGCCTGGTGCAACTAAAGGTACATTTGTTTGGACAAATATAATGATAACAACAAAAATATCTCATAATAGTTTAATTTCAGAGCTGATATCTAGACGTTTTCTATGTTTTATTGATAAAAAAAAACAAAATTACTTCAGTTCTTACATCAATATCTCTGTCATTGCACTGACAAAAACAGTACTTTTAGAAATTCTATGTTTTCTTTTCTGTCTGTTTTAGTCACATGGCACACACAGGAATTAGTACTTGACTGGATAACCACTGTTTTTGGTGACTTTTGATGGTCTAATAATTTTTTTCCACAACTGTATTTAATGACTAGCTGAAGAAGAGCTGTTTCCACCAGCTGGAGCACAATAGGAACATCAATCCACAACACAGAATTTGTCAGCAATGGCTAAACAATCTGTACTGAAATAAGCAATCTGTCATCTTTGTGTGGTACAAAAACTTAGGGGTACTATTCAAAAACAACAGTCAACAAATGGAGTATTTTGGTATCCATATGGTGCAAACTTGGACCCCCATTATGTGCTTTTGAACACATTTAGCTAAAGAACAAAACATCAAAAAAGCAACACTCTTTGTTTTTCAGCATTTTTTTTTTCAATTTGCTGTTTTTGTGATTAATATTATTTTGTACATGACAATAAAACCTATTCTATTCTATTCTAGTCTATTCTCATACCACAGACTTTCCTTTCCATATTTTGCTAAAGCTACTTTTATTTGTATTTGGTCCATTTATTTATGTATTTGGACACTAATAGTTCATAAAGAATTTGAATTTGATCCCTCCCTTGTTTTTAGTTTTTATTTAGGTTGTATCCTGCTGGTCCTGAGTACTAATTTCATTTTATGTACTGATGCAAAATAACAATAAACCTGAACTATGTCCTGCAAAACAATTTTTATATTAATTTTGGCAAAAATCAAGAGGATTTCTACAACCCATTTTAATTCCTTCTTAATTTGTTGCGTCTACAACTAGTTACGTCATGATATTTGCACATATAAAGACAAGACTTCCAAAGGGCATGGTGGGGTGTGAAGTGGGTCATGTGCATTTAAAGGGCCGGCGCTCAAACTGACCTTTCTTGTGTCATTACTCAGAAATAGTGTTTAAAACGGACCTGTGGAGTTGAATTAATGAAAAATTCAGCCCCAAGCAGAACACTTACAGTTTATGCAGAGCACAAGGAAATTACTGAAAATGTATAATTCCACTTAAAAGAAAAAACATCACTGCTTTAAGACACGAATCTGTACAGATGGTTTTATGTGTTGATTGTAAAGGCTGACCGTATTCACATCCACATTAAATGAATAACTGTCCTTGCCGTCTTTAACTGTGTGTTCAGTGTTAAAACTTGAACACAGTAATTTGGAGCCAAGGTTGTTTTTGAATGATGGACAAACAACTTGTATCATTTATATTCAAGGTTTAGTTGTTGAACACATTGGTGGAAACGTATCACTCATATTAGTGACTCCGAGAAATGTCAGTCATTGAAAGCCGCAGCGACTGCGCCCATCCATTACTGTATGTGTAAAAAGGTTCTGATAGTAAGGTTGTTGTTACATTTGGCTGAGCTTTTCTAAGCGATATTCATTGAAATACACACTACACCTTGAGATTAAAAATGACCGCTAAAATCAATAGTTATGGCAGTGAAACATAAAGTAGCTCAATTAGCCTCGAACTTACAACAGATGTAAGTGAGAATTATGTCAAGAATTCCTTCAAATGGTCATTTAGTGAAGTATCAATCAAGAGAATAGTTAATTCAGGGCTTCACAGAGGAAAAATGCAAAGCCTAGAAAACTGTCCTTTTCCATTTTCATCATTAATTTGTTTGGTATGCCAGGTCTGTCGCTGTCATTTCAAACTCTGGATACTTGGCTTCTGAATGTCACTTGTGATGTCCTCACCTTCAGAGTGGTATCAGCACAAGGTAATGTGTGCAGGGGGGACCATCTGGCTAGGCTGACTGGGAGCTGTCAACTGCAACTCAGGCCAAGTGACCTTGGCACAGCCTCGACCTGGAAGAGCTGAGATGGCACTAATGTAACACTAAGACCTGGGAGAACGGTAACATTGGCTCGCATACATTTTAACCAGGAGGTAAAGTAACGTGCCATCAACCAGAGCACAGGTGCAATTGCACAAATATCTGGGACAAAAAAGATAAATATAGATAAAGATTATGTGCGCATGGCATCCATTGAGTATTATTTATGTTAAATGATGCAACATTGTACTTTACTGTACTCGTACTCAAACGCAAATTGGAGGTATTAGTACTTTGAATATTTTCCTTTAAACGTACATTTTCCCTACACTACAACTTAAAGGTTCTTGCTATAGTCCACTGAGTTTGTTCAGAACATGATTTATATATGTCCTGAATATAAGGTTGTAAATAACTGCCTTTACCTGCATATACAGGGATACAGGTGCACAGAACTCTGGATCCTCATATCCCTGGGTATGTGATGAGTACTAGTATCTTGGTTACTCATTGCTGTTGCAGTGTGTGTAGGTGCATGTGATGTTTCCACTATAATTGACATTTCAGTACCTCCTAACTAACTTTAAAGCCATAAAAGGCAACTGTGGCAATAGAAAGACATGTTACTTTAATGTATAGGAAACTTTGCACTAAATGACAATCTTGTGTTGTGGCTTTGCCGTGACAGTATTCATCTACTGTCAGGAATAGAAGAAGAGCTTAACAGGTAAACAAATTATCCAGCTGTCACTATATAGAATAAGGAGGTGGGCGTGTAAGTGCAGCCACAACTGATGACAGATGGTGGTCATGACTGAGTTAAGTGACTGGTTTTAACCCATAAAAAAAACAAGTATCCATTGGCAACCAAAGCCATCTACTGATCTAAACTGTTTAATACCTGTTGATCCATTAATCTGATCAATACATGTAAATACTTGGTGTAAAATACAGTTATTCATCTTTTCATGGTCATCAGATATGACCCATTTGGGTGTTCAGAGGCTCTGTAGTTATCATGGAAACATTGTCATCTTCTAGAACATCAATTTATCGATAAAACCCATGGAGTTGGATCAATGACAGTAATGGAGACGCTTGGTTTATGCACAGTTAATCATATATTTTATTGAAAAAGTCATATTTTCATAATGTTTCTTCATTTGTAATATTATGACAATTGGTTTTAATGTACGTGTGTTTGAATATCTATATCGCAGGTGACAAACGTGTGTTTATAATAGTTGTAATGCACATGTGTAAATAATAAACTGATAAATTGAGACAGAATATTGTTAAATTTGCCCTTATTATTATTATTATTAATGCATTTCAAGTTTATATTGTTAAGATTTTTAAAACTTTGTAGATATAAACATTAACATAATAATAATCAGAATTTTACTTTTTTCACTGTTATTATGTTACTGGCTCAGCCCACTTGAGGTCATGTTCGAGGTAATATGGCCCATGAACTAAAATGAGTTTGACACCCATGATCTACATGATAAGTGAATTGAATGTAGAAATACCTGATTTTCGCGTCATGTCATTTCATACATGTCATTTTGCTCAAACTTTAGGTCCTTTTTTTTTATCTTTAATGTATTTAATGCTTTCAGAGTTGTCATTATTCTAAAGCACCATATTGTATGAACTATACTGATACAAATGGAAACTGATTGAAGGATCGTCTGTTAACAGGTCTTCGCTTTAATGGGAAACTGAATAATCACCATTTAGATTATACTTGCACTTGATGCACTATAACCTTCCTTCTTCTCTTTCTTTGGTCTTTTCAGCTTTAATCAATAACCTTGTGTTCTTCTCAACGAACTTTAGAAATGTGGTTTTTCAGTCTCCAGAGAAATGTTATTGTGTTAAGGCAAGGGTGATTTGCTTGAAGAGTTGAACATCATGCTATTTATTTCTTCAAAGACTTATCAGTTTTGAAATTAATGGCTCCGAGGCCTGCATCTGGCCTTCTATGTTCTGCATAAAACTGTCTGTAAACAGTCCCTGCCTTCACCCTATAAACTGTGAATATAAAAACCCATAAGGCCTTCAGCCTCCTGTATGAGTAACAGACCCGTGTCACTATCAGAGACAGAAGATGCAGAATTTTAGCGACATTTCTCAATCTACAGCCTGCAGAACACCCCAGCCCTGCCGTATCATTTCTCAGAGCAAACAATTTACTATTGTCTGTTGGAACCAGTCAACTTGAACGATCCTGGTGATTCCCTGAAGGAAACACTCCAGCTGAAATGGAGCATTGTGTTTCATGGACTGTGTCATAATGACTGATGACGTTTTTACAGACACATCCAAAAAATGACCTCTAGCAAATCTAGAACGCCACTTAAATGCTAAAAACCTGCTTCATGATGAGCAAAGTTACTCGTACCTCATTAGTATGCAGCGAGTTGGAAAAGTTGCTCAGTTCTAAGTAGAGAACACTTGTAAAATAAAGACTTTCTGTTTTGTAGGCATATGTCGACACTATCTGTGCCATTATTTCCATTATAACCTTGTGACATTGACAAGTAGAGGGGCATCTAAATATGTTTACTCCAGGGGATTATGTTTAAACATGAATAAATTAAGTTCAGGAGTTCAAAACCTTGATTGATGCTAGTCGCACATTCAGGAAACAATACCCCGGTTCATTTGGTCACAGTTCAACATGTATGAAATAACATGTAAATTAACATCCCTGAACTGCAGGTCTAGTAACTTTATTATCAAGTGTTATAAAATAATTTAATGCCTGTAACTTCTGGTTAACTTTTTATCAGGCAAGTGGCTATTTTTGGTAATTTATGCATATATTACAAGACAGTGACAGCAACAGGTGCAATACATGGTCTTTAAAGTCCATCTGTGCATGAAGAGTGGGTGGACCTGCTTTGTTAGGTACCATGAAGTAATGGTACTAATGCAAGGAATGGTGAAGTAATGGATATATATATATATATATATATATATATATCCACTTATAGATGAGGAACCAAATATGATAACTTCAACAACATTGGTTTGCTACATGAGAATAAAACATTTACAAAAATTTTGCATTGGATTATAATAGTAGTATAAGTCGCACCAGCCATAATATGCATACTAAAGACAGAAAAGACATATATAAGTCGCACTGGAGTATAAGTCACATTTTTGGGGGAAATGTAGTTGATAAAATCCAACACCAAGAACAGACATGTCATGTTGAAAGTCAATTCTAAATAAAAATAGAATAGAGAACAACA
>JAPSES010074737.1:0-10228 GCA_029822895.1 Maxillicosta whitleyi
GGGGGGGGCTCTCTTTACACCATTTTCATGTCTTTTTTAGACGCTATCATACACAGAAATTTAACAGAAGAAAAAAACCCTAGACGTTAAAGACGCCCCCCTGCTCTACATGTCGGTGGTTTGCGTCACACGTGGCATCTCCAGATCTGCTGAAGTCGGCAAACGTTTACTGATCCACAAACTCCCAGGCGCACGGCGTTACAAACACACACCAAAGTGGAATTACGCTCCAGGCTTGGTTTTCATTAGAGAAGAATTTGCTGGGAGAAAGCCCGTTACTGCAGGGTTTTTGCGGTGTGATTATGTGTCTGTGTTTTTGTGACAGCGCTACCAGGCAATGTGTTCCTCGTTGGCGTTAACATGGTCTGTGGCTTTAGGAAGAGAAAGGGAAAAAATAAAAGGAGGAGGAGGAGGAAAAAAACTGTGGGAGAGGCAGAAAGTGAGTGGATTAACATAGAGAAATGATGGAGAGGATGGTCATCAGAGGAGGGAGGGGGACGACGCAGGATTGGATGGGTGTGAAAATCCAAACCGAGGTGGACGGATGAGGGGAAAGTAAAAAGAAAAAGAAATGAAAGAGTGAAAAAAGAGAAATGAATCAGTAGCAGTGAGCTGACTCGACATAAAAACCAAAAAAAAAACATCAGTCATTCCCCCTGTGTTTTACATAATAATATAATTGAAAATAATTAGCAGTAAATAAGCTCCAGGTCTTGTTTTTGTTTGTTTGTTTGTTTGTTTGTTTGGAACCAGCAACGAAACAATCCTAAAAATACAAGTATATGTAGGAAAAAAAAAAATCTGATCAAATTTGGCTGAATATGGAACTGAACTAAAATGAATTTGACCCCCCTGCTTGAAAGCAACAGAGTGTAAAAATATTTTTGCTTTGTTATAAACCTCCTTTTGTTGTAATTCTGTGACAGTATTGTCTAAAATTGTACAAAAATGCAGTTTCCCATTAGATTAAAAGGGACCAAACACAGCTTAAACCTCAGAAACCTCTTAGAGTTTGGCTGAAACTCTTCAACATTTCATAAAAAGTCAGTTTCAGATCATGAAATGTGATTCTGTATAAACTATAAACTAACTGACATGTGTTTGTTTCTGTTTTTCAGTGGCGGACGAGAGCAACGTTGGATCTTTGGCGGTTAACTCTGCAGGTGAGTCCAACTCCACTTCTATACGATCAACATCAGACCCATAAAGACACAGAACACAAAGAAAAACAGACAGAAAACATCAAAGTAAAGGTGGAGGAGAAGAACAGATCCAGACCAGCGCGCTTCGTAGAAACTGGACTTGATCAAAGCGTGCGACGTACAGGACGTGTGACGGCGTTCCAGCGCCTGCGCCGACTTCGTTTCTAATCAAAATCAATCAAGTTCGGTTCTGCCGCTTAATGATTTACCACTTATGTGAAACAGCGGGAAAAAAAACCAGACCACTTCAGCCCGTGTTTGAAGTTTCCACCCCAGCGCCACCTCCTTCATGTTCTATCGTCGTGTTTATTGGTTTCCTCCTGCGTCCTGCCTTCGTTTGCAAATACCTCGGTAATTCGACCAAAGTGCAGATGAAAGTGGACAAAAATACGGCAAATATGAGCTGCTTCTTAAACGGGTGAAACAATGAGACGCACTGGTGTAAAAGGGAAGCATCAGAAGTGGTGTTTTTACTGCGATAATCAAACTTTACCTTGAAGACTTTCACACTATGTGGACAAAAGTATGTGGACACGTTGAGTTCAGGTGTTTGTTTTCAGGGTATGAGATAAAAACAGTAATGAATGATGTTAGAATACAGTAATAGTTATAATAGTATAATAGTTTGGTTTGAGTTGCTATCTTATTTTCTCTCAGTATTGATTTTGTTTTTTGATTTTAATCCATAACTATGATTCTAAATGATTTCCTCTAAATTTCTAAAATATTCTTCCTGCTCTGACTGTAAATAATAATAGTTTTCTACCATATTTGTCACATCTCCCATTAAACTTTAAGGAAATATCGACAGGTTTTTATTTTTTGTTTGCTTGCTTTGTTTTGTTTTTTTTTTTATCTAAGATTTTTGGTTTCTTTGTTTATTTTGGTTGTGACATAACAGTCACAAAACAGGAGAAAAAAAAACCTGAAAAGAAACAAAAAACTGAAAACATCATCCTTGGTGTCGTGACCAAAAAAAGGAACAGGCTGAAGCTAAAAGTTTATTTAACCTTCCCTTTGAATTATTAGCAACATTTATCAGAATAAGCAACCCTTTTTAAATTAATTGTTAAATTAAAGGAAAAACAACAGTCGGTTCTTTTAGAGAACGAAAAAATTAGGAAGAAAAGGAAATTTAAAAAAATGAGAAAAAAGAACACAATATACATATAAATGTACAGACACTGTAAGTATATACAACACTTACACATCTTCTTTATACCTTTTCTATCATCTCATCTTTAAACATTCTACACATTCATAATTCCTCCGACCGTCCGCATGTTGAAGTGCCCTTGAGCAAGACACTGAACCCTAAATTGCTCCCAGTAGGTCTGTTAGTGCCTAAGTTCTGACTTTAAACTCAGAATTCTGACTTTTTTTTACTCCTAATAATAATAATAATTAGAAGAAGAAGAGATATTGGACCTTATTATTATTATTATTATTATTATTATTATTTTCCCAGTGGATTTAATTACCTTCCATAGTTTTTACAGGGGGTCGTGACTAACATAGACAGCAGTTAAAACACATAAAACTGACACACAAAATAGTATTTAATAGTTGGTACAAATAACAATTAGGATCAGATTAAGAAAAACATGTGCGACTAATGGAGTCAGTCATAAGAACTCTGTTTGGATTCAGAAGTGCACAATGGAAAAAATGAGAAAAAAAAAACATTACATTTAGAATTTTGGAGCCGATCCTTTAAAGAAGGTGGAGCATGAACTTTTATTTTCCCCATTTGTTTCTAATATTATGACCAGGTCTGCATTTCTACTTTGAACAACTTAACCAATGCACGTCAGGATCAATAAAAGTGTGATTTCATTTGGTTACAGCTTCACTTTCTGAAAAACTCTGCAGTTCCACAAAAGAAAATTTCCCATTAAGTTCAGATTAATTTGATGTGCAGAGCGTGGACTGTATCTCCTATTAACTCGGTTACTGTGGAATAAGCCTGTATCCTTTTTGTTTTGTACCTGTTGCTTGTCAGCGTCTCCTGTTTTATAATGTCACGCAGCTCTGGGAACGCTTTAAAGAGTGTTCCTGGCAAACACAACACTTTTTCCAACCCACTTTCCCTGGCTGTAATGCATTTTTTATAACTGATATGTGTCCAACTGCCCTGCACCGGGACTTTGGTCAAAAGAGGGGTGGTTTCAGGGATGGGGGGGGGGGGGTACTGGGAAGTGTGGAGTTTAGAAACAATCACTTCTGGGAATGCTGTTTTCATTTCCTTCCAATGATCTTTCCCTCCACACCCCAAGAAACCACTGGGCAGCTGAACAGCACACACAGATGAAACCATTAGCCTTATGGTAATTCTATGGTAATGGAAAGTCTCCATCATCCACTGGAAAATATGAACCTTGGAAGAGTCATATTATATTATAATTTAGCAGAATCTGAGATGCAAAGTGATGGAAATGGGTGAATGTGTTACGAAGTGTGGAGACCAATTGAATGAGGGGAAAAACTGACCTTGGATCAATATATGTACACTGTAAATGAAGGGTGTCAAACATACGGTCCACGGGTCAAAACTGGTCAAAAAGGGTCTGATAGGGAAAAAAACAAACGAAAAAACAAAAAGGGTGCGATAGAAACCAAACAAAAAAATAACAAAATGGGTCCAATAGGAAAAAAAACAAACGAAAAAATAACAAAATGGGTCCAATAGGAAAAAAAACAAACAAAAAAATAACAAAATGGGTCTGATAGGAAAAAAAAACAAACGAAAAAACAAAAAGGGTCCAATAGGAAAAAAACAAAAACAAAAGGGGTCCGATAGGGGGAAAAAAAAAAAAAAAAAACACAAACAAAAAGGTTCCGATGTGGCCTTCGGTACAAAACAGTCGAACAGGTTTTAGTCGAGGTTCCACATACAGACCAATGTGATCTTCAGTAAAATAAAAGCATCATAACCTACAAATAATGGCAACTATGAATTTTCTTCTTCTATGTATTTCTTAATAGCTATATATGCAGACGACTCCAGATTTTCCGCTTCTAGTACAAAAAACTCCATTAAATTAAATCTTAAATCAAAATTGGATTTTTTTCATTTTTTTTTAGCTAGGACGATGTTTTTTTTTTTTCAAAGAAGTGTGAGAAGATTGTGCCTAAAAATAGCAAAACGCTCGAAGACGGCATCAGCCAACGTTCATCACATGAGTTTGAGTTTGATCCCAGGCTGCACACGGAAACAACAGCTCAGATAAAACGCCACCGCCAGCCAGAATCGAAATCGAAAATTGAATTTTTTGAGGAAAAATTTCATTTTTGGCCAAAATGGTGCGGCCCTAGCATTAAATTATAAAAACATTTGCATCCAATCTGTCTGTTGATAGCAGGTTTTTGATCAACTTTGTCCTCGTGCAGGTCAGGAGGATGATTCCATGTGGGAAAGAGACTAAAGTATCGTCTGCATAGTGTGTGGGCGACTTTAATCTGACTTTCACAACAAATAATGGAAGGTTTTTGAGTGTGACTTTTTATTTTATGTTGTATTTCATTTTAATGGTTTTATTTATTTGTATTTTTTTTCTTTCTTTTGTTGTCATTTTTTAAATTTTGGTTCATGGTTATTGTTCATTCTGTCTTTTTTAATTAAAAAAACATTGAAGAAAACATTTGCATTAACAAACTATCCTTTCACAAATAAAATGTGAATAATTTGAACAAATATGAACAACATGAAAGTTTTAACAATATTCTGCCTGTTTCTAAATGTTTTTTTGCATTTGTAGATTTGATCCATGATGTACATGTATAAATGATAAGTTGAGGCAGAATATTGTTAAAATTATTTGTATTTTTCTTCAAAATAATTCAGTTTTTTCAGGATATTCACATATTTTTGGTGAAAGGATATATTTTTTCATAACTAATAAGTTACTAAGTTATTTGCAAGTAATTTGATTTGCACCGAAGCAAAGACAAAACTTTGGCGTTTTCATTATTTGTAGGTTAATATGATTTTATTATACCGCTCCGGGCTGTTTTGAGATCAAATTGGGCTGAAAGTGATGTAAATAAAACCCCATATTTATGATTCGTCTGAAAAATCTGTGTTTTTTTGCAGACGTGCTTGACGTTTTGGTGGCGACGCTGAGAAATATGAGCACAATCATTTCAATAATAAATAATAAAACATCAGCGTGCGGAAAAGAAAACACACAAAGACTCAATATCAGCAAGTACGGGAACGGTTTCAATGAATAAATAAAACCGCAGCAGAGGGATTCCAATTAGAACCCATTGAAGACGCGGTGACAGTGTGAAGAACAGACAGAGTGGAGTCCACGTCTTTGGACTGGGGGGGCCGTTCCCTCCTCCTGCCACTTTAAATAGGACACTGAAAACTGCTGACGACTCATGGAACAAACGGTTGCAGCTGTGTTTCTTCCACCGTGTTTTCCTTTGGTGACGGGCAGAGTCTGTTAGTACCGCTATCAGCACATGAGACACGTTTCCCTGTGAAAATAAATCTGAGGAATAAATACCCGAAGTTTTCTGGCAGATTTTCTGGCTTTTAACACGTGTGTTAAACGGAACATTACAGGTAGTCCTCGGGTTACGAATGAGTTCCGTTCCTACGCTGTCGACGTAACCCGAATTTCCGCGTAAGTCGGAATTAACCCTTTAGTACCCCTAAATACCTCCTATATCTCTAAATAACTATTCAAATACATGTATTATACTTAATATTAATAAAATAAAGTAAAAAAAAATACTATACTGTACTTACTGTATAGTATACAGTACGTATGTACAGTAATGGCGGACGAGACTCCGGCGTCGTAAAGTCGAAATAACGTAAGTCGACTACTTCGTAACCTACCTGTATTTACTTGTTAACACATGAACTGTCCCCTGTGCTTTCCACTGGGTCAGATTTAGATTAATGAGCTGGAGTTTGTTAAATGATCATAGAATACCATCTGAAACGTCCCTGAATCTGTGTGAAACGCCACCTTATCCGACTGATCAGAACTGACAAATGAAGTCATTTTCATCCCGTCCAGTCAGATTGATTGGATCTGAAAAGCTCTGTACTTCACAGCTCTGTCTCCGCCTGCGGTTTCTTTTTTTTTTTCCTTTTGCTTTTCGGTGAAGCCAAAGTGATCTAATGAATCGGGACAACAGATGTCCGACTGATTCTCACTCATTTCAGCTGAAGACTGAAGCAGACAGCACACTGGTGTCTTTAATCCCAAGATCAAGACGTCCTGAGATGGATTCAGCGACGTGGATGTCCTGCAGGGGTTGTGTACATCCTGTCCTGTCACAGTTCGCTGTAAATGAGAGCTGGCGTCAGGTCCTGCTGTTGTTTGTGACCAGGGACCAGAGGAGGGATGGGTCCAGATTTCTGTACATGATCCAGACTGTCCACATTCAGGCACCGACCAAGACGTGCACATGAGTGTTTTTATGGACGTCTAGCACAATTATTATTAATGCCTCTCAACTCATACTCATAATATCGTATTAAACTGATATTAAGGTGAGTTCGCAGCTGAGGTTTTAATCGACAGAAACAGGTGTAAAAACTGAAGTCCAGAATCACTAATGTCACTTTTCCGCTCCATGGTACCGGCTCTACTCGACTCGACTCTACTCGACTCTTTCGCTTTTTCATTAGAAAAAAGGACCTGGAACTTGGGACCTGATACTAGTTTTTTAGAACCGCCTCAGTCGAGGTTCCGAAATGTTGGGACCGACACCAAAACGTCACGTCCCGACACTGCAGACACTGATTGGTCAGACAGTTTTCTGAGTAGAACCGGTACCATGGAGTGGACAATGACAAAAAAATAAATGCTACGGTGCCCTGACACGTATTTTATCCTTTTGTGGTCATGTTTGACGTTCTACCATGGACTCTGGAACATTTTTTGTCAAATAAAAATGCCCTGGTTATGAAGTTTGAAGCCATTCTACCGTGGTATAGAAGGTCTGCATGAATATTCAACCTGCTAATATCCTGGACTCTGATTGGCTAACAGCTTAAACCAAACTAACCAATGCAATGATATCTATCCCATAACATTAAACTATATTTTTACATTAGTCGTTATTGTTTTGTATCCCAGACCCCTGTTAGAAAACGAACACCTGACTCCAACATGTTCCAATACTTTTGTACATGTAGCGAACACCCCCCCCCCCCGAACATGGACAGGCACGTCTGATCACACACCCACACACACATAACCACACACACCAGGCAACGGTGCAGACAGACGTTTCATGGCCGCCGATGTGAGTGATGACAGCACCTGATTGCATCGGCGTTCAGGGCAGCAAGGTGATCACACACACACACACACACACACACACACACACACAGGTTGGTGGTGGTTCGGGGGTGGTGATGAATGCTCTTTAATCTGGGGGTGGAAGCGTCCCTGGTGGGAGGGGTCAGACCTTCTTCTCAGGGCTATCTCTTACAGGCCGAAGGTTCACACTGATGGCGTCAGACGATACAAAGGCTGCATTTATTCATATGAGCAGAAGAAATCACAACAATATGTGTCCATTTACTTCTATTATGACTGATTATTATTATCATTAGTAGTAGTAGTATTACTAGTAGTAATAGTAGTGGTGGTGGTAGTAGTTACTAGTAGTTGGTTGTAGTAATTACTAGTGGTAGTAATTAGTAATAGTGGTGGCAGTAGTAGTGATTAGTTGTGGTGGTGGTAGTAGTTAGTAGTAGTAGTTAGTAGTGGTAGTGGTGGTAGTAATTAGTGGTAGTTGGTTGTAGTAATCAGTAGAGGTAGTAGTAGTAATTAGTAATAGTGGTGGTGGTAGTAGTAGGTGGTAGTAGTTTGTAGTAGTGGTGGTGGTGGTAATGGTAGTAATTAGTAGTGGTAGTAGTAGTAGTTAGTAGTAATGGTGGTTCACAACAACACTGATTCTAAAAAAAAAGAGAAGATGAGATGTAAAAAACAAAACAAAACAAAACTGCAAATCTCAAACACATATGTTATTCACATTAGAACATAACATGTGCTTAAAGTGAAAAACTCACTATTTTAAGGAAAAACAAGGATGTGATGGCTGCAGCACATGAACATGAGCTGGTGACGGAGTTTATTATTAATTTAATTTAGTATTAACGGTCATGCACCTTATTTCTGGTTTGTAATAATTACACAAACACAGTTCTACTTCAGTTATCGGTGCATCCATGTGATCTGATCCTCACAGTCCGTGAATCTGTTTGTACTTTTATTATTTAGCAAAACATAAAGTGTTTGATTACATCATAGAACCATGAAGACCATGAGAAAACTGAAGAAAATGTGACATTTTCAGTAAAAAAAAAAAAAAAAATCTAAATAAGCATCTCCATTTACTGTCATTGATCCGACTCCATCAGTTTTACTGGTGAATAAATGTTGTAGAAGATGATGGTGTTTCCGTGGTAACTACAGAGCCTTTGAACATCCAAATGTGTCATATCTGATGACTATGAATAGATGAAAAACTGCATTTTACATCAATTATTGACGTGAATTCATAAAAATTCTGCCTTTTTTTCTCATTTTAATTTATGTTATTGTGACAAAAAAGTCTGAATTATGACTTTAACTTCACAATTCTGACTTTTTCTCAGAATAATAATAATAATAATAATAAAATTGGACCTTAATTTTATTTTCCAGAGGCTCTAATCCTCTTGTGTACCTTTCTTCTGTAACTCTATAATAATGTCACTTTAATGTATTTTTTATATATAATATGTAGTTACTATATTTTAATCTATACTTGAACTGTTGAATTTGACAGTTTGTGCAACAAGTTTCTGAATGAAGGAATATTTTTCTGTGCATTTCTTGAATGAGTTTGTGCCTCAGTCCGTGAATCTGTTTGACTTTCTGTCTTTTGGGACCAGAAAACACACCTTACATCCATATGTTCCTTATTTAAAATCAACAACATATGCATATATTTGCGTTTTTTCCCCCCCTATACATTGTGGTGTTACAGTTCTGACCTAATTCCTGTCTGTTACGCACGGAACCCCCTCCTCCTCTTCTTCTTCTTCCTGTCCTCTAAGTTTCCCGTCTGTTCCATAAGCTTCTAGGGGCTGAAATAACCTCCACAGCAGACGTCACCTCGGACTTATTCCACCGGACAATCGCGTTTTTTGTGCCTCCTCCTCCCCTCCGCCCCTCCCTCCCTCCTTTCTCTCCGCTTCTCTCTCGCAGGCCACAAGTGTTTGATTCGCTGTCTGGTCGTGCATATTAATGAGGACGGGGCAGCGGGCTGCTTTTAAAAGAGCTGCTGCCGAGGAGAGAGAAAGAGAGAGAGAGAGAAAGAGAGAGAACTCATCGAGTGGTTGAAGCTTCATCCAGACGCACAGGACGCGCGCGCGGAGTTGCACAACCAACGCGCAGAAGGGAACTCCAGAAAAGACGCAAAACAAAAAAGCATCAGTTCTGCCTCACATTTACTACAAGCGGATATTTTTTTTGACACTTAGAAGGTTTTGGTCCAGTTTCAGTGCGTTAAAATCATCTGGAGCGCACGGATTATTCCTATTATTACTGTTTTACTGGTGAAACCATGCATCGGTGCACGGCGCTGCTGCTGTTAATAGTGGCCTTATACTTCCTAAGCGCAGAAGGTAAGAAGTTTATTACTTTAGATTAGTTTATTTTAAGATTGCGTTATGTTGTTTTTATTTGTTTTCTGGAGCTACAGCATGTGTTGCACAAGAAAAAAAACAACAGCAGGGTCGTTTTGATGTTGGTTTGTTTGGAAATAGCTGCAAAAAAAGTTGGTTTTGTTGCAGAAAAAGTAGTGTTTATTTTTGGAATCCTCAAAAAAATGACTGAATCTGAAGCTACTTGCTGCGTATTTCACTGTGTATGTTATCTATATTTTATTTACAACCCCTCATAACTCTAATATTGCACAAAACAGAACAAAGCTGTTCCATTAAATGTGCGTACTACTGGTCAAGCAACAATAGGCCTGTTGAACAGCTTTCACAATCACCCCAA
>JAPSES010074739.1:0-10227 GCA_029822895.1 Maxillicosta whitleyi
TGCTTGAATTGTAATTGTAATTGTTTTTCTGTTCTTTTTGTTCTTCTTAATGTGAAGTGTCTTTGAGTGTCCAAAAAAGCGCTATATAAGTTTGATGTATTATTATTTATTATTATGTATCTTCTTCTCTCTAGACTAAATATTTATCTAAACTCATTTACTGCTGATATAAGCAGTAAACTTGACTTGATTGACTCACATCTTCAGTAAAGTATCCTGTTACGATCGGTGCCACAACACCAGGAATGGTCCCAAAAGTGTTGGTGATTCCAAGGAGAAATCCTGCATATCTACACAGGAGAGAAACTGGTATTTAGTATCTCTTTACAGCAAAAAAAAAATAAAAAAATAAAAAAATAAAAATTACAGGCATAAAAAAACAATAAAAAACTGATATGAGTGTTTTAGCATGAAGCTGACTCCAAAGAACATGAAGTATTGTTTCCTTGAAATATGTTTTCAAACCTGATCCCCAGTAGAGTGAACAGTTTTATAGGTATTTTGTTTCTTCTACTGTGTCAGCAAATTTACCAATGCATTTGATTTAAGGGTTATTCTGTGGCATCATGAGTGGTAATCTGAGTTGATCCATTAATATATTGAAAAAGATCCATTAAAAAATGTAAAAATACTATACATACTATGTGTGTGTGTGACAATTTTCAAAATAAAAATATCGAGCAAGACCAGCCTAAATCATAACTAAATAAAATTACATAAATCAGTCATAATCTCTGATTCATAAAGAACCAAAATTGTGGGATTACAGATTTTCCAAAGACAACCTCAATAGAAATAGTGATGATTTTACAACTTATAAACCTCAGTCAGGGTTAAATTCTCAGACTCAGAATTACCCACATAAAGGTGGATTTGATGCTGTTTGTGTATTTTTCTTATTATAAAATGAAGAACTTTCTTTTAGACTTTTGTAAAATTAAAATAGGCCCGTTAAACAATGAAACAAATACAACAATGTGTATCTATTTCAGCACAAATAGAGTCAGTAAAAATGTCAATATTACTGGATTTCATGATGTATTTTTGTCAATCTGGAATCTGCAGAGGTTTGGGGGTTTTGGGCTAGAAAAAAAATTGTGATCGTATAGAATTGAGGTGATGATTCATTTAGAGAAAAAACGAAAAGAAGATTGATAAGATAAAAAGAACACTGTAAACTGTGTTTATCAAGCAGTATTTTAACATGTACAATTATAAACACTGTAGAAAGCCACAGCAAAATGAACAGATTCATTTCCTCTAGTCTGAGTTCTGCTCAGTGATTAAATCTGTGAACTGTACAATAGCAACACTGACCGAGGAGCGATGTCGATCTGGTTAATGAAGACTCCAGAGCCGCTCGTTCCTCCCGTCGTCGTGGAAAGAGTCAGGAAGGTGACAGTGAGTATATGGTCACAACCGGCATAGCTCACCGCGGTGAGGAACGCTGCTGGCAGCAGCATACCTACACAACAAGAACAGGATCTGTATCATTACTTATGTTAGATCAACTTCTGCTGTTATGACTCATAGCATGGAGTCATGTTTAAAAAAAAGAACTGCAAAATATGACTCTAGAAGTTTAAAGTCTAAAATAATACAGTGTATGTGAAATATCAAGAAACAAACAGGAAAGCAACAACAATAATAACAATAATAATAATAATGTAGCATCACTGACCACAGAAACATACAATAAGAGACAGATAGCGTCACAATAAACATTTTCATATCACAATTAAGGTGTTTATAGGTTTCACAGTGAACCACTGGAGGCAGCATTGCTTGTTTTATCACTTGGTCTTCAATATTTTCCTGAAAATGTGTAAAATAATGCCTAAAAAATGTCAAAAAGTCACTGAAAAAACATTTGGTGTGAGTTTAACTTAAATCTAGTCTAATATGACTGGATTCTCACCTGTTAGTGTGAAGATTTTGCGTACAGTGGTGACACTGAACACCCTGCGCTCGATGAGGCTGTCAGCGATGACCCCCGATGGTGTGGAGAACAACCAGCTGCCCAGATACGGTAGAGAAGACAGGAAGCTGTTCTGAAGAGACAGACACACATTTCTTCAGTTCTCGGTTTGAGATAGTGTATTCTGAGACATTAGTCCTTGTCTGAGTGTCTTATACTGAGCATCAATAATTAAAATCTATTAAACTATGTTGGTGGAAGTAGAAATCAAATAAAACCAAAGCAAACTTCACCACAGTGAGAATTAGAGAAACTTATGCTTTGGCTGTTTTGTTTTGGTTTTTTTTGGTTGAAAAACATCTGTTTATCCTTTTGAGTTTAAAATGAGGTCAAGTGAATGAACATAGCTTCATTTTAATGGTCAGACATTAACATTTTCTCATATACCTTGCAGATATGTACATTTCATACCTAAATGATGCAGATTCTGTCAGTTTTACAGTTATCCAATATAATAATAATAATAATAAGAAGAAGAAGAAGAAGAACAGGCCAAGAACTTTTACTCAGCTTTCCTTTAGTGCACATTTTAGATACTTGTCCTTTACTTGTGTATTTCATAGGGCTGTCAAAATTAATGTGTTAACGTGGATTAATACATCATCATCATTAAACTGATTCAAATTTTAAAATAACATAATTCATTTTAATTTAATTAATTTAAATTTTAACTCAACATAATTAACCCATCTGCAGCACAGAATGACTCAACATCTCTGCCAAAGCATTTCGGGCAGTTTGTCCAGGTAGTCGCTTTCACGCACAAACAAATGGGCAGTTGGTTTGGTATTGACAGGCTGCTGAACCAGCCACTAAAAATGGAAGATGCTGAGCAGCACATTGGCCCTAGAAAAAAAAACCCAAGACACAACAGTTTCAAGCACTTTTGCTGAAACTGCTGAAGGTGTTTAATAAACACGTTAAGTGTATATATATTCCCTCCTTTTTGAGTCTCTTTGCTTATCAAAAATGAAACACAATTAATATAGATAAAAATTAATGATATTTCATCGCGATTAATCAAAATTAATCCACAGCAACCCATTTGATAGAGCTAGTATTTTATGTTTGTTCATTTATACACAAATTCCACTTAATTATAGTTACCTTTTATGCCACTGTTCTTGGTTAAACAAAGCTCGACTAGAACTATACTCTATTTGGAAAATGACCTAAAATACAGCCCACTACAGGATTAAAACCTCACCGACTGGAGATCAAAGTGCAGGATATCGCTCATGTAGGTGGGCATGGATGTGAGCAGTGTGTAGTACGCCCAGTTAGAACACATCTGGGTGACAATGATTGCCCACAGGGGGATGGAGAGCATCATGGACAAAAGTGGTAACGACCAGCCATGAGCTGTACCCTGGAATATTACAAAAATATATATGAAAGAGCTCAGGAACACAAGCAAAATATGTACAACAATCCTACTTTTGATCATGATTTCTATCAGTACTGTGCAAAAGTCCTAGGCCAACATTAGATTTGCTGGTTTGGTAAATTCCTAATGAAAACACATATATATTTCTCAGTCTCTGTATTTAGATACAATCTGATATATGTACAGCAGTAAAAAACAAAGGGAAAAACAGCTTCTATAAACCACAGTGGTGGTACTTTGTGTGACCTCCCTTTGCATGTAACATGTCTTTAACTCTTTTATTGAGACAATATGAGATATATTGCATTCATTTCTTAATGTTTTGTACCGGGTTTTGAACACATGTCAGATGCTTCTACCTGTGTGTGCTGCTTACTGTCATGGGATCAGGGGTCACACTAAATAGTGACTTTAACATTTGCAATCCATTTACAGATATTTACGCACATATTCCTAATATTTTCTTCTTGAATCTGAAGAAAATGAACTGAGAAATAAACATGCATGCTCATTCTAATCCAGCAAAACCACCAATAATAAAGGTGGCCTTAGACTTTTGCACAGTACCATATATAATACATTTTAACTGTATTGTAACATAGACTTGAGGACTTAAAAGTTCACCGTAAGAAAGATCACAGCTCTGTCTGTTACTGGTAGGAATTCTTTATCATTAAAAGTGAACAAATTGAAAAAATTAATAACACAAACAACAGTAAAGGGACAAAATAAAAGCACAGAGGACAGTGAAAGAAATACAAACAGGAAGTCTGATAGGGAAGCAAAGGATAATAACACTTTGCAAGCAGAAAAACTGTTTTGCAACAACTAATAATGTCAGAAAACTTTCTGACATGCAGCTTGAGAAAAAGCTGTTGTCCAAACTATCTTGCCAATACAGCTGTATTCACATAAAGAATATCTGGCAAAACAAGAAAACTAAGCGTATTTTCTATTTCAAGCTGTGCTGTTCTATATCTTATAGTCAAAGGTACAATAAAGCATAGAATCTCAAGAAAATAAAAAGTATTTGACGACACACTTCATATTTGGTAGTCTTAAGGTTTAAAAAGTTTCTCCTCCTGATTAAAATTGTACTCGCTACTATTACTATTTAACTTCTGGCAATGTAATAAATATTGTTAATCTCTGACTGAATAAATAATCTGTAAATGTTTCATGAGTACCTGTGGTCCGATCGATGTTATGATGTAATCCCTTTCCTCTTGGCTTATTCGACGATGGGTGCGAGGGTCATCAGATGCAAAAGCAAACCAAAACACGGCCCAGAGGCAACCAGCACCTCCTAAACAACACGGAGAGGGAGAAAACAGAAGAATTCATTGAGCAAGATGGTGCAGAATGAAAAGACGTATGCTGGGACATTATGAACACACAAAGATGGTCATAAGATTTCGGGGGCGGTCTTCAAATAAAGCTCTAACATCAAGTCAAGTACAAATGTTAAGGTTCTGAGTAAGATAAAACTCATTTACATTTTAAAAGGGACAGTAATTTTTATGTTTAGGCTGGTAAAATAAAGGTCACTAATACTATGAATCACTAAAATAATGCAGATTAAGGCTACATGATACTGACAGAACCATCATTGATTCTTTCTGTGAATATATGTTGTAATATGATTTAAAAAATGAAGCAATTTTCACCAGATGACTTAAAAAACTACAAAGAGTAAATTATTCTACATCTGCATGGATACTAAAATAATAATCTTTGACCAGTAACAAAAACTCTTAGAGCCCCTACATAAGAGTAAATCATCTTCTTCTTCCAATTCTCTTATAGATTTTCAAGTTTTCCTTCTGTATCAAGCATTTAAAAAATTCCACTATGATGTATTTGAGTTCATTTACCTTATTTTACATTATATGAAAAAGAAAAAAACACATCTACATTATGTTTTATTCAAATAAACTCATCCAAAAGTAACTTGAGAATCCCTTGCATACTGCAATACTGTATCATTAACCTACTCTTCTGTTTTTTTTTTTTTTATGTTTCCTTTACTCACTGCTCACCACATAAGTAAAAGACAGCGGGCCAGCCCAAAGTCTGACAGATGTAGCCGGTGAGTGGCAGAGCGATGAAGGCCCCAAAACTGGCCCCAGATCCTGACAGGGTCATCAAACGGGAGCGTTCCAGGGGAGGAGCCCACCGAGCCCACATCGCCATCATGGCCGGGAACGTCACTCCCTACAGGAACATCGAAGCAGAAATGCAGAAACACTCAAATATAAATCTGTCTTTCAATAAACAGAATGATCTTAGTAAACATGTTAAATTTGCATGCTGAAATACTTTTTAAAATGTCTTCTTATTCTCTTATTTTCCTGGTATTGTTTTAGTTTTGTTGTACAAAACTGGGAACAGGCTCCGCCATCCCCGCAACCCTCTGGAGGATAAAGTGGTTCAGAAAACGACTGACTGACTGGACAAAACTAGCTTGTTTCTTCTATTTTAATGAATTATCAATTATTTTCATTTTCCCATCATCCTCCAATACATCAAGATCATGGTTAACCTAAATGGACAGGACATTAACACACAAAAAGGACAATTCCTTATTACATCCACTGGTTTACGTCACATCTGACAAATGTAATAAGACGAGAATGACAAGGAAAAATATACAACAAGAAAAAAACAAAAACAAACAAAAGAGATCCTGCATTGCAGATTTCCTTAGTGTCTTAAGTTCTGCTGATATCAAAAACTGATTTGTATATTGCAACAAAGTTAAAGTCCATTAGTTTCAGCCTGTTTTTTTGTATTTGATTTCTTTATATTACTTTAATTCAATGTAAGGTTCAGGTTTTGCAGTTGGTGGAAATGTCCTTTATAGGGATGATTTAAAATATATTCTACCTCTATTCCTTAACTTGAAAAACAACACTAAATAAGTCTTAACATCTATTTATTTTACACATGTATTTGTGTTTCTACGGGATTAAAGAATTGGTGGATTTTTGTCACTTCTGTTCAGTTCTCTAGTGACCCTCACCTCACCAAAACCCTCCAAAGCTCGCAGTGCAAATAGCCAGTGTGTCCCCCACTGGGCGGCCAGAGGAGTGAGCAGAGTGAGTACAGCGGTGCCCAGCACACCCACGCCCAGGAAGATACTCCCTCCATAGTGACCGGCCAGGTAACCCCCCGGGATCTGGGTGAACAGGTAGCCGAAGAAAAAGGCTCCCAGCAGCCAGCCCTGGGTCTCTGAGTCCCAGGGGAACTGAGGGACCTGAGGAAGACAGGATATGCGTTTGTCAAACTTAGGGTTGGGATGCAAAATGTTTACCTCAAGTCAGCTGTATTAAATGTATCAGAGGAGTCGGATGTGGAAGATGAAAGAAGAAAAAATGATGTAGGAGACGCCACGATGTCACGTCTGTTCATTATGTTTATTCACCTCACCTGTTTCTCCTTCTCCGCTCACCTCACACTATTTCAATGCACTCCTTCCTCATTTCCTTTGTCGGTTTATTTTTCTCGTTTCCCATGTTCTGTACGACTTTTCCTCACCATTACTTCATCCTCCTTTTGTTTTACCTCTGTTTACTGCTCAATAAAGAGCTTTTCCTTCAGCTCTGCAGTTGGATCCATATTATTGAACCCCCGACACAAGTAAACAGGCGAGGTGAATAAACATAATGAACAGACGTGACACATGAGAAGAAAAGGAAGAAACAATACATACTTTTCAGATATGTAAATAATCCTAAATTGTATTGAGTATTTCTTTTGTATAATATGATAAATTATTTTCTTTTCTTGGTTGTTCTGTTGATAATTTGATAAAATGCTTTGGGCATCTGTATTATTGGTGGTTGTATTGTGATTTGTACATTTGTACATTCATTCATTTATTCAATACAGAAATTATGTAATAAGACATAAAACAGTGACTAAAAAGAAAAATAAATACAGTATTTTAAGACACTTCTGTCTGAGCTGATTTTGGAAACCACTGATGTAAGTCCACACCCAGGTTTCTGACTCTGACAATACTTAGTAGGTAAAATGCAGCAAATCATCTAATATTTTATGTTCTAATTTCTATATTATTACTTCTTTTAAAGATGTTGATGGAACAGAAATTATGATTCCGACATGAACTTTTGTTCTAATTAATGAACACTATGGAAACATAATGAAAAAGGGGAACTGGACATGGGCTTATTTGGGGTGTGTTACTGAATTTATGTTTTATCAGCTGGTATAAGAGCTGAAGTGACATGAACTCAGCTTTTATTACACTCAAAGACAAAGAGTCTAAGACATACTTAAACTTGAAGAAAGAAAGAAAAAAATAATGATAAAAGAAGCAGTTACCCCATCATGTTGGAGGAAAGTGTCGCTGGTGTTGTCCTTCCCCGACGGTAGTGGACAATCATGGAATACAGAGGTGTTCGGCGCTGGCTTTGGCTCGGTACCGTTCACCATGGCAACCATGGCAACGCTGAGGTTGACACGGAGACCATAGACCACAGAGAAGCCAAAAAACATGAGGATGGCAAGGTTGAGACGAGCCGAGCAGCACTTTGGAGGGACTAATAGGCACATGACGAAAAACAAAGATATCAAGATTTTAATAGATTTTAGCTCCAGGTCATTTACACTCATTCAGACAAACATGAGAAAATGTACTTTTCTTACATATGTTCTGATACATTTTTGACATTTATTCTTTTCTGCAGTATTCTGGGTTTAAACTGTGACATAATTTACAAAATTACAGAAATAATAAGAATTATTTATTTGTTATTGTAAATATTCGAAGTAAGGATTTAATTCATTTATTCACCTGTTCATGTATGTTCTCAAGGCTGCTTTTGCACAAATTACTCCATTAATTATCAGAACTCAAATTAAAAAAAATACTTATTCATTTCCCCAATGACAAGTATTTTTTGCATTCTGAAAAAAATGACTAAACATACTGAACTTTTCTTTCTTTTTTTTTTTTTTTTTACATGTACCTGTATGTACTATATTTACTCCTGAGCTTGTCAATACATTCATCTTAAAGTTACCTTACGCTGTCACATAAATCATGAAGACAGAAGAGGAACAGGTTTTACAAGCATTATGGTGTTTCTCACAGCACTGACATGGAATGAAAAGGGAAATAACTGTGTTAAGAGTTTCTGTTGATGGTGATTTCACATATATTTTTTAAACATTTGACCAAAACTTCCTGTTACAAGGAATAGGAAGTAGGCATAATGAGGCTCACAGTGACTAAGGTTACATTTGGTAAGTAAACATTTGCTTGAATAGTTGTAGAAACAAAACAAATCATCACTGAATCTCAACGTTTCTATTCTAATTTTGGTCACTTCTATGTGGCCTAGAACTAGATAGAGATCTGTCACCATTTTTACACTCATGCAGGTTTGTCTCTAAAATCCCCAAATTCCCTTGTCAATCTGAACTCCACATCAACTGTCGGTTGATGATATCTGATGTCTGTTCTTTCCGTCTTAATCCTTACTAGCACCTGATCATAAATTTGCAGACTTTCACTGCACATCAGCTCATGAATAAAACTATAAAATAGTCAAAACAGAATTCAATGTTGGCTACATATCAATGAAAAAATTAGATCCTAAGTGACGGCTAAGGCTGACAATGGGTTATGTCACATCTGCCCCCAGTCTTTAGTCTTTGTCTTGTCCTGTTTTATTTTGTAGGTTCCCACCTGTTTAATTACCGGACTCCTCCTTAATGTTTCACACCTGTGTCTTGTTTTCTCCCCATGCCCCAGTGTATATTATCCCTGTCTTGTCAGTGTTTTGTTGCTAGTTCATCATGTCAGTTTGTGGTTTCCAAGTCTGTGTCTTAACCTGTTTCGTGGCCTGCCAGTGTGTTTTTCTGTCTGATCTTCCATGTATGATCATGATTTGGACCTCCATCTCTGCCTGCCTCTGTCAGTACCTCTGACTCATTGGACTGTTCTCATGGTTTTGGACTCTTGCTTTGGATGGTACACTGTCTGCCTTTTCCCCTGCCAGTACTTTTGTTTCATTTTGTATTTTTTTGCTTCCCCGCTACCTGGACCCTGGACTTTGCCTTGACCCTGAGCCTGGATTCTTCCCTGAGAATATGACTTTGTAATTCTCAATAAAGTATTCTATTTTATATCCGTTGTTTCCTTCCTTCTCTGCATTTGGGTTCACGTCCCTTGTACCAGTTGTGACGGGTTAGAATGTGTGCAAAGGTTGTATAAAAGTTACACAATTTTGATACTCAGTAAAAACTATATTTCACAGGTTTTTCCATAGATCAGTTCTGGGTCTGCTGCTGTGGTCCTGCCCCTCTCCTGCCTTCATCATCATCATCGCTCATTTGCATCCATGTGTCCACCCCTCCCCAGTCTGTGTTTATCTCTTTCTCTCCTTTTCTCTTCTTTTACCCCAACTGGCCAAGGCGAAGGCCATCCTCCAGGAGTCAGGGTCTGCTCCAGGTTTCTGCCTGTTACAAGTGTTTGTCATGGAAGATTCTGTTGGGTTTCTGTAAATTGGCCTCAGAGTCTTGTTTCTACCAGCTCCATATGTAAAGTGTCATGAGATAACTTCTGTTATGATTTAGTGCTACATAAATTTGATTTGATTTCTTCATGTCATCTTAGAAGATCCTACTTTTTATTTGTATCATTTTACTAAGTTTATTGAATCATCCAGAAAAAAAGTGCTGTTTACCACCAAGTTCAATACAGGCAGGGGAAAAAAAACACACGTCAAGACGTCATCATTACATTACATTAGGCAGACGCTTTTATCCAAAGGGACTTACAAGGTATAGGCATGTATAGCATAAAGGGCCTTGCCCAAGGGCCCACCTGGGA
>JAPSES010074740.1:0-10226 GCA_029822895.1 Maxillicosta whitleyi
CTGATGTTTACAGCCCCAGGTGTCTTTTTATATATATATATATATATATATATATATATATATACTTATTATGTGATCGAAACACAATTATACCATAATATTCTTATTCCTACCACCACTAACATATATCAAAATATAAAAATAGTAATATTAGAATTGACAAGATCATTATTATTATTGCCATCAACCTTATCACTATAACAATAGCAATCCAACTTTTATCCCCAACCCATTCCATAGTTTGACACCCCCCAGGTAGTTCAATTTTGTTGGCTTTATACAAAAGCTGTGCCATATAAAAATCGATTAAATCAAAGACTTTCAATAAGATTTGTTTATCCATTCTATAAAACAAAAAAGTCCCCAGCCCCAAGAGTTATTGATGGGCTTAAATTTGTAGTTAACCAAGGCCTTAAATCATGGTGTGTTTTGTTTTTTGTTTCCCAGTGTAGTTGACTTAGTACAAAGCTGTGATACACCTCTTGTGTCCAAATGCAGTTGAAATGCATTCATGGATGAAAGGGGAATTCAAATAGTAAGTTTTTGTTTGTTGTGTGTTGCAGAAATCAAACTTTTTAAAATCAAAGTCAGACATCTGCTCTTGTCATTTTTTTCATCGTTTTAATAACTATATTGCATCAGATAAAATACTTTCTTAAATTAGTGAAGGAAAAGTTGCACACCAGTGGATGAAAACGTAGGCGGTTTAAAATAGGACTGTGGGTTCACCAACAGTTGGCAGTGCAGACGCTATCAGTGAGTCAGTTAAGTTGTATTAACAAGCTTTCAAAAGACATATCCCATTAACAAAACGTGAAGCGAATCTGCGGTTCTTGAAAAGGTCAGCGAATGTTGACGTAAACTGATTCTACCTATTCTTTGGGAAATGTAGTTTTTGCCACTTTGAGTCATTTCAACGCAGATAACTGTTTGATTTAAGGTAAGACTGCATATCCCAGAGATCATTGCGTGTAGTTCGCTGACTGACTGGACGCATTAGCTCACGCGGACGGTCTCTGGGAGTGCTGAGTCGAATATCCTCCTTTGGCGTCTCACCCGATAGAAACCGGCCGCGTTATTTCACCTAAATCGGAGATAAAACATAACGCTTTCAGTTGGGACGGTTTCACTCAACTCTTGGGGTGACCATAACATCGGGTTTTGGGTGGACATTCACGTAGACTGAGAACTGCGTAGCTCAAATCTCACAGTTCTGAAAATCCAAGACCCACGATGGACCCGAGAGACACTGCCCCTGATTCCTGGGAACAAGAGGACGATGTGGAGGCCACAATCGACGGACAACTTGAACCTGCGTTCACAACCCTAAATGTGAACGCTAAACCGTTTGTGCCCAATGTAAATGCCGCTGAATTTGTTCCGGCTTTTGCCATGAAAGCACACTCGGAAAATCTCGACGCTGCTGGTAAGTTCAGTCACGTTGGGGGCTAGCTTATAGCTAGTGGCTGTTAGCTAGCGGTTAACGGAACCTGGGTTGGGTATGTGCTAGCTCACTAGCTAGCGTGTCATCTTTATAGACACGCGTTCCATGTAGCGCGACAAACCAGCTAGCTGCTCTTTCGTTAGCAGTAAATTTAAAGCCAACAGCTCCATCCGTATATATTGCACTATATGGTATTCATTATGTAACGTGGCTGTATAAAGATATTGTATGTTGTTTGGTCCTGTCCTAACTGTCTGTAAAGTTATCAACTCAGCCGGCATTAGCTTGATAAGCCAGCCGGCGGTAGCTAGTTTGTTAGCTAACTTGTTCGTTGGCTGGTGTGGTTTCGTATTTTGGACAGTAACCTCTCGTGTTATACGTGTGGTTATTACATCTTAAGCATGTATTGGAAAACGATAGCCATAAACAGGAACTATTACGAGCTGCCGATAAACGTCCTGTTGTAATTGTGTAACGTCCATTTTCCCCTGATATGAAGCGAAGCTCGTCATTGGAAAGAAATTGATGAGAAGCAATGTTTGGTATGAGGTGGATCTAGTTCGAACGGAGAAAAATGTAATGTTGCTGCAAACCACTGGAAGTCGTAGCAGACACATAAACGAGGTCAAATGCTCTTGTATCACGAAGTTCATCATAGAAACACATTTGGAGACCTCGGAAAGAGTTGACTGAACAACGTGTCTGTTGCTCGGTGGCGCCTGCCCCATATACGTTATCAGTTTATAGATGTTTAAGCTTTTATCAGTGGAGATTTGTGTTCCCTAATGGGCTGGACAGAAGCATTACCATTAAAAGTATCAACGTCAACAAACGCCTTAATCATCACAAATAATGAATTCTTGTTTCTTTCAGTTTAAGGGTCATTTGTGGTCCCGAGTAAAGTTTGAAGAACCCAGATGGTTACCAGCTTGTATTAAATGTTCAATCTGTACCAGATAAGATACTGATACTAAACTGGACCATATGGTAACAGACCTAACGCGGTGAAATGATGCAATATGCATAACAAGACAAACCTGAAGTCTGATTTCATGATTTAATGCATATTTTGTTGAATTATACTTTGTACAACATTAAATCAGGAAATGATGTGTGTACAAAGTTAGCTTTTATTCAACCAGATAAAAAGAAGATAAGTCAGTTAGTTGTAGTTTGAGACACTAATGGTTGGGAAAGCACCTCAACAGTCTTGCATTTTAAAAGTAGAAAATTCCAACAAATTAAAATATATTAAACATGTTAGTATGTAGGACTAAAATAAAACAACAAAACACTGAAACATTTTGTGTTGTTTGAAATATAAAGAAAAAGGGATAAATAGAAATGATTTTATTGGTGGAGAAAATTGTGTGGAGAGGTATGGAGATGCCTAGAAAATGTTGGCAGTTGATCTAAATGGACACAGGTCTGCCTCCAGGCCTGAGTTGAGGTGGCCTGTGGGCACCTGCTCATTGTGTACGAGTGAAACCCTTTAAGTGACTGGCCTGAAGCTGGCGGACAGGTTCTGCAACTTAGAATTTAACTTAAACATTAACAGAGCCATTGTTTCTTTTCACAGTTGCTGTTGAAGCAATATCCACCATGGAGGTGTCAGAAAGTGCTGGTATGTATGGAGGCAGGCGTCCCTCTGTGTATGTGTCACATACATGCGACTGCTGCGTGCCTCATTGTACAGACGTGCAGCCCCACACTGAGCAGATGGAATTAACAAAGCCTATAGAGGCAGTTACATCATATGGGTAATGAGACCCAATTACAGAAGTTTAGTTTTCTCGAAATGCTTTGTCCCTTCCCCTTACATGCCTGGTCCTTTGATGTTATGGCTTTACATAACTTTGTCATCTGACATCACTTACTTGGAAAAGATATTGATATTAAAAGTAAAACATTAGTGTTTGTGTGCAAACCAAATGGTGAATTTGAAGCTTTTGTGGGTCTTAATTTGCACATCTCTCAGGCTGCTGTTTCTAAACATTGAAAATGTTGTTTTTTGTTGTTGTTGTTTTTTTTTAAATGAGAGATAAAGTGAAGTGCATTTCTTAAATTGTGTGTATTTGTATAATGCTAAGTATGGGTTGTGCCAGGCATAACCTCATACATGGAAAGCTACCTTTTCAGGTGTCTTCAGATTGAATAGTCTAGTTAACATTTGCACATGTTTATGTGCTCATGTGGAATTTGTGCTGTCAACTGTATAGTTAATGTTAGTGAATTCAGCACAAACTAACATGAGCTAGTGTTGAACACTGGCTGTTGTAGAAAGAAATAGAAAAACAGGAAAGACTGGAAACTGGGGTAAAATAATGACTTGAAAAGTGGTTTTTACAATCAATGTCGACAACCCAGACAGTCGATAGAAATGAAAAATATTTATTATTACATATGAAAGTCTTCACATTAAATATTGCACCTCTTTAATTGGACTGGACACATCTCCTTAGTCAGTTCTCACTAAATAACACTAGAGGATTCAGGGTTTTCCATGAGTGAGACTTGTATTTTTGACCACAGTTTGCTTTCAGACTAGTTGCCCTGTCTCAAAACTATGATAAACACTATGGTGACTTTGTTTGAGCTGACTTGTAGTCGTTATCTATTTCTATCAGCTTTGACATTATGATTTCCAAGCAATGTATTTCTGAATTCATTGTTATTTATCAACTATATATAGCAAAGTTCATTATTAATCCATCTTTACAGAAATATTAGAGTAATTTTCATGCTCAGTCCTCATGGTGTTGACAAAAAAATATTTGCATGAAAGTTTTAATAATAAATAAATTAAAATAATAATGTATATAAGTTGCCTTACAATAGAAGGTTTTAGTGACATCACCCATGTTCATTTCCATTGCCTGTAACATCTAGAATCATGGCATTAGTTTGTGTACAGACTTTCTGTTCAAAATTAACTAAAAGTTGCTTGTCTTTGAGAAGTGAACGAGGCCCTCCAGAAAATATGTCATTAAAACCTTTAGGATGTTTTAACATGAAGAGAAATTTAACATCAAGTGTTTGAATTTGGGCCCAGTAGTTTTTGTTTTAGGCCTTTTTTTTTTTTTTTTTTTTTACTTTTCCAGTCCAGCTGTTTAACACCTGGTTGAACTCACTAGAACAGTTCCTCTAGCTGTAAACGAAGGCCTCCATTGGCTTCGTTGCACTGCTGAAACTTCCCAGGAGTTCTTCTCTTACAAACAGTGCACTGCTGCCTTCCTATGCTGTTCTTTTGTCTTTTTCCATCTCTGCAGTATTTGTAGACATGCCATCCAGGTGAATACACAAACCTGCATTACTGTTATCAGAAGGTGTCCTAAAAATGAAATATCAGTTTAATCTCAAAGACAATTCTGAAGAATAGAAAATAAATAAGTCTAACACTTGTCTAGAATCACAGTACAAGCAGTGGTATGTTATTAAAATAAACAAATGAATACATAATAATAATGACATTTATTAATAACAACAATAATGAAGGCAGCAGTAGTAATGATGTAGCAAAGTGGAGTAAACAAAAACACTGAACAGTCTTTACTACTTACTCGATTTCAGTTGGATTTCCTCCATCCTCAGATCTGTTAGGTGCTGTTTTCTTCTTTGTTGACCTCCTCAGCATGTTCGAATGTATGTATCAACAAAAACAAAAAGCAGAAACTTGATTTAAAAGCACACAAAAAAATGGAAATTATGACAACACGGCAAACTTCAGTAAAAGTAAAGCATGACAAAGAACATCTGTAAAACAAAAATCCCTTCCATCTCCCTCTCCTCTGCTCCCACATTGCACAGGCTGCTGTGGCGCAGTGCCTTTGACTACCGGAATATTTTGTTCATCAGTGAGACAGGCAGTGTTTTGGTCTAGTAATTGATTTTTTTTTTTTTTTTTTAGTAAACTTTATTTGCAAGACAGTGAAGTGTGCATGAAAAAATGTAGATGGGACCAATGTGTTTCTTTGAGACTAGATGGCTGTTGTGAATGTAAAAGCCTACCGTAATACACCATGTATGAGAGCAAAGCTTGTGTTCTCTACAGTCAGGAACCAGTTGAATTTACTCTAGTGGGACAGGTTGAGAACTTGTGGTTCCTTGAGCAGCACGTGGTCCACCATGTCACCCCTGGCAGAACCAAAAATATAGGGTTAAAGCTACCATGATACATAAAATAACTCCTGCTTAGTGATGAGATGCTTTGAAAAGTCTGACTCAACAAAAACACATGAGTAATCAGACCTCGTTGGCCTAATGTAAACTCCCCAGTGACATTTTGTCAGTGCAGCTGGTGTTGACATAGTAACTTTATCTATGACTGGGAGATAAGACCCAAAGTGATATCACACTACATATTTTTTATGGGAGTTGACATTGGTAATGGTCATAATAATGTCACATCACTATTTTTCATAACTATTTTGTTTGTTTACAGACTGATTTTGCTGTAGTTGTGCAGATATAGGTGGATTTAATGCAAAGATGGAATATTACACTCACATGTACGCTCAAACCAGAATTCCTGTTTGTGTTCTTCATTACCTCCTACACACAAGCGGGTCGCCTCCCTGTTGCACCACCATCTTTCTGCAGTAGCTCACAGTGAACCTCATCCTATTCCATTTCATAGCTGATGGTATCCAGTGTTGGCATGTATTATAGTCATCTATTTTGTTTGAATGTTGACCAAAATTATTATTCCTTCAATTATATAAAAAGACCAGACACATGAAACATTGGCTGAGGAAAAAAAAACTGAAGATGCACCACAGTTCTGCGTTTGTATCACATGTGTAGTTGATTTAAAAAAAAAAAAAAAAAATCTATTCCACTGCATATCTGCTCTTCTAATGGTTGTAGATACTCCTGACGTCAAGAATGTCTTACAAGATCCTGTTGCTTCACATTTATTGTTGTATAATAAGGCAGCACCAACCATCTATAGGAAAACCCTGACCTGCATTTAGAGTTGAGTTTTGTAAATACCCTTGGTTATTTAGTATGTGGCTAATCAGGTCATTGGTTTATTTTGAATATTTTCACCAGACATTGTGGCGTTTGGAATTTTCTCCTGTATGTTTATACTTTCACTTGTTTATGTAATATTAGTTTACAAATTCAGATGCCCATATAAGTGATAACTTATATTTGTGGAAAATTTGACATGAAATGTGCAGTTTAGTGACATTTAAGACAGTAAAACAACTGTTCAGAAGTGAAATCTTCCATTTATAGTAGGCCGCCCAACAGCCTGACTTCACATTTGTTTTCCTGTGGCTGTAGTATCACCCCTTTGGGTTGTTTTCAAATTCACCCCTTGTATCTGTATTTGGACTGTCCTGTGGTGGAACACTTCTGCCATTTGTTCAAAACTTGGAGAAATAGAAGGTTGCACTTGTGACATAGGATCTCTTAATAAACACACCAGATTCATTGTTCACTAAAGGTGTGGGGGCACAAAGATGTGAATTGGGTTTGTAATAGAAAGGATTTAACTGTGTAGCCATGGTGACACCCTAAATATGATTCTTTTGTCTGACCGACTGTTTGTCAATAAAATTACAGCTCTAAATACTACATTAAGCTTTTTGCTGCTGCATACACACCATCACATTCTGTTGCATTCAGGGTCACACCTGCACAAGCAAAACCCAAAGTTTCAGATTTCATTCAGGAGCCTGGTTCCAAACTGATCCAGGATCTGTTCTGTGTAACACTGAGAGCTGTGTAGGAGGCTTTGTCGGTGGTGCTGTTGTGTTATTTCCCATTTTGTGTTCAACTCTGGTGTCGTGAGTTCGTTTATCATTTCTATGCTGTTCTGCATTTTGGCGTTCCCCCGTGCTGTTTTTGTATTTCCGCTATTTTCCAGTCAAGAGGTTTTTGACCATCGTTCCCCCTTAGTTTAAAATCGGAGGCATATGAAACCAGTTAACACATGACCCTTTCTTTGGTCATTTCATGACAACTTACTGAGGCCTTCCCACTTAGTACCATGGATTTTCTTGAAAAAGTTAATACTAAGATTTGAATCTGAAAGTTCTCCAAATTATATTCTTGGTTCACAAGTTTTGAATCCGTTTTCATCATCTATGTGAGTCTCTGTTTGTCTCAAAGCCTCATTAGTTGCGTACTTTTCACTGGACTTTATTGAAATTTGTACTCTTTACTTTCCCTTTAATTGAAACCAAAAGTTAATCTGTATTATTTGATTCTGCATTTTAAAATTATAGTATTTTTGCCTCATTATTTGCCCAAGAGGGATTTTTTTTTTTTTTTTTTTTTTTACTGTTTGAAAGTGTTATTGTTCATGTTAAATTCCTGAATTCTGATTAAGTTGACATTTAATGATCTTATTCCGTTTTTATAATTATCAGCTCTTTTTTTTTTAACGTACAAAGGAGATGGCTTTTGTGGTCAGTATACGTAGTGTCATTCTTTTTTTTGTGAGTAATGACAGTTCTCTTTCTGTCTGTGCAGCTCCAGTGGAGAACGGTGACACAGAAATGACCACAGAGGAACCCTGGGACCAGAAAGAGGCGGAGCCCAACGAGGAGGAGCCTGGAGGTGGGGACCGGGGACCAGCGTCGGCACCGACAGAGGAGGCGGCTCCGGAGGTGATGGAGGAGGAGGAAGAGATGACAGTGCCTAAGGTTTCAAACATACAGCCAGACGCCCCCAAAAAGGAACACATCAATGTTGTGTTCATCGGACACGTAGGTCAGTTGTATGTTAAGTCAAAATATAAAAAGTATCTTAAAAGTCTAAACTCACTTTTATTAATCTGTGGTTCATTTAGTTGTGTTTTTTGGACCCTAACTGTTCAAAGTTTGAATTGGAGCCCTCCAGGTGCTGCAAAGCTATTTTTATTTTCATTTTTGGCAACGATCGAGTGAATTTCCACAACCTGTTTTAATTCCTGCTTGAATTGTTACATCTATAACTAGTTGCGTCACAACATATACAGTGAACATTTGTCATAGTAGACCACAATTGTTTATCAGCAGCAGCGGTTATAGTCCATTCTGAAAATATGTCCAAATTTTGAGCCCTTTACCTAAAATGTTGAGTTGTTTGAACAGGACAGAGCAGCACAGCCAACAACCTGGAGGGGGTGCGTTATGAAGCCCATGTGCATTTATTTAAAGGGCCAGCGCACCAAACCACCTTTCTGGTGTCGTAGAAATAGGTTTGAAGATGGACCTGAAGAGTTGAATTAATGAAGAATTAAGACCCAAGCAGAGCATTTACAATTTATATCGACCACAGGGAAAGCTTTGAAAATGCATGATTCAATTTTTAAAAAAACAACAAAATATTACTCCTTTTTTTATTCAGTTACTTAAACACACTCACTATTGTTGTTTTTGTGCAGTATATCCACACTACCACACAAAGCAGATGATTTATTTCTCTGCAGTGACAGAGGAGACACTAAAACGCTGTATTCATTGTGCTAAACAGCAAGGCAGTTTTGTAGAATTACACAAAAAGGCAATTGTCAATTGTTTTGCAGCTTTTCCTGGAACAGAGGACTTCTCCTGGTCGTTTTAACTTCGATCTGAACCTGGACTCTGGATTAACCAGAGTAACATCATCATAGTTGTCAAAGAATAAAAATTGGACAAGTTCTACCAGGGACATGAGCCAAATTTGACAAGACATCCCAATTGTGCAGAGCACTTCTCCAGTGAAATGGTAGCATATCCCCCAGTATGAGGCTCTAATGACACACCAGCTGCACCACTGGGACCTGTAGTGATCATAGATGCTTCAGTGGTGTTGAGCATGAATATAATATTACAGTTGTCCTCTATCACTTTGTCCAACCAGTTAAAATGTTTGTCAATCTTCAAATTATTTTAGTGTTTAAAAAAGTAAAAGTCAGTGAAGGACAGAAAATACTGATTTACTAAACCCCCCTACATTTGCAGAGCTCTACAGTTGAGCCCACTGTGAGCACAGATGGTGAGAATCAAGATGGTCGACGTGGTGGTCAAATTTAAGGCTTTGTGCGATTGAATACGACAAGAATGTACATTATGAACTGATAGATTTCTACAATATTGACCTTTCTGCGTTACTGACGTTGTGAATCAACTAATACATCAGGTTATTGTGAGTGACTTGTACCTGCTGTGTGTTCTTCATATGAATAACTGCAGTCGTGTCAAATCTAAACTGTGTGCTCTTCTGCAGATGCTGGCAAGTCTACCATTGGTGGACAAATCATGTGAGTAGCACAGTGTCCTCGTAAACATTCAGTGGAGGGATTTAAACTGAGGAAGTCCTTAAAGCTCTGTATTTCTGTGCTGTTCACCTCTGCTGCAGGTATTTAACAGGGATGGTGGACAAGAGGACCTTAGAGAAATACGAGAGAGAAGCCAAGGAGAAGAACAGGGAAACCTGGTGAGTCTCTGCTGCCTGAACCTCAGAGTCACGTCTGTAACAAACGGTTGAAATTTCCCCACACTTTTCTATTATTTGTCTGGTTTCCAATTGCTTAAATGGCACTTTTCTACTCCATGGTACCGGTTCTACTCAGTATTCCTGTGGTTCTTTTCCACTTACATGGGACCAGTTCTTCTCTGTTCGACTCGTTACTCTATGGTGCGTTACTTCCTGTCGTCTGCTCAGAGTTGGCAAAAACTCACTCGTTGCGTATTTTCTCATCTGGATTTTTACGTCCACCACTAAAGACAGAATCTCGGTTCCGTCTATGGTGTAGTTTGGTTCTGTCATCATGTGGATTCATGGATCACTATTCACTGTCTACTTC
>JAPSES010074741.1:0-10225 GCA_029822895.1 Maxillicosta whitleyi
TGTCTACATTCTGTATCATAATGACACAGTCCACAGACTGACACTGTGGGAGGACTTGGACTTTTACACTTTAAGGAAATACTTAGTACTTTTACTCAAGTAAGATTCTGGATGTAGTACTTCTACTTTTGAGTAAATATTTTGCACTTTTATTGAAGTACTAAACTTCAGTGCTTCCTCCAGCCCTGGTCTTTGTTTCATTTATTTGTGTATTTAGACCCTAATAGTTGATAAAGTTAGAATTTGAACCCTCCACATGCTGCAAAACTATCTTTATATTCAAAATCAAGTGGATTTCTACAACCTGTTTTAATTCCTGCTTATTTTTTCATGTTTATAACTAGTTACATCACAACATTTGCACATATAAGGTCCAGACTTCTGATGAATATTTGTCTGAAAACGACATATTTATTTATCAGCAGCAGCGGTTGGAGTAAAAACTGAAAATATGTCCAAACTTTGAGTCAATTACCTAAAATGTTCAGTTGTTGAACAGGACAGAGCAGCATAGCCAACAACCTGGAGGGGGCGGGGCTTGAAGTAGCTCATGTGCATTTAAAGGGCCAGCGCTCCAAACCACCTTTCTGGTGTCATTACTGAGAAATAGTGTTGAAGATGAACCTGTGGAGTTGAATTAATGAAGAATTCAGACCCAAGCAGAACATTTACAGTTTATGTAGACCACAGGGAAATGTTTGAAAATGAAGAGTTTAATTAAAAAAAAAAAAAAGCTAAATATCACTCCTTTATGTGATTTATCACCATTTATTATAATAATATCACCTGTATTTTGTTTTTTTTTTTGTTTTTTTCAGTTAAAATCATGTATTTTCCTGTATTTAATTCACTGATCATGTAGATGCTCAGAGTAAATCCAATGGTTATTTTATTTATTTGTTATTTTTCACTAAAATCTATCGTTAACTGAACATAAACCAAGACTCTCCATCCACTCTCATGTTTTACTGGTGAATAAATGTTGAAGATAACAGTGTTTCCACGGTAACTACAGAGCCTCTGAACATGTAAATAGGTCATATCTGATGACCATGAAAACATGACATTCTGTACTTTACACCAATTATTTACATGTATTGATAGGATTAATGGATCAACATGTATTAGATGTTTTATATCAGTAGATGCTTTTGGTCGATGGCCGTTGTTTGTGTCTTTATAGGTTAAAAACATCTACCATGACTAAACCCACAAAACAGACCTTATCTATGAATCATATTTCTGCATAAACTGCATATCCAGGCCAATTTCCTTCCACATAACCTTATCATACACTGGTGAAGTTAGAATAATTTTGTTATGACATATTTGTCTTTTTATTCCTATTTATACACATCAGTAATCACCTCTGACTGGGTTTAATGATACAAACTCAGCCTAGTTGCACTTTATCTGGCAAGAATAAATAACACTGTCACAAACATTTCATGAGAAGACATAAAAAAGACTTTATTCCAATGTCTTTATAGGCAACAGTGAAGAAACAATAGAATATGTGAAGGTTGTGTTTTTCTTTTACTTCCAGACGGTCGGTCCACACACATTTATGTAATGTTTTAAAACATGATCAAATCAAGACAAAGGCTTTTTAATCATTTTAAATATACATCTCAGTCCATAGACGACCTAAAATACTTTTAAAACACTTTACTTCTGTGTTATTTTTACATAACTGTGCAGAGGTCTTACATAGTATTTAGCTTTATTGCTTCTTCAAGGTTGTAATAGGTGTTTTTTTTTTATTTCTATCAAGAAATATGCAACTGCACATATGTGACCGGATGGCTTAGTGGTTTACACTAATGCCTTTGGTGCGGAAGGTTGCCAGTTTGAATCCCACGTGGGCCCATGGGCAAGGCCCTTTAGGCTTATACATGCCTATACCTTTGGCGTTAACCAAATATAAGAAATATGTGCGCAATATTCAGACACGACACATTTTTGTTCATACATTTTACATATTTGCTGTAAATCCGATCTGTGCATAAATTACTACAAAGACTAAGAAATGCATATGTGTGATCATGCATTTCAGGAAAAAAAAGCAAGTGGTACAACAAGCCCCGCCCCTCACACATATTGTAGCTTATTTTGGCATCGATCCAGCTGATGTCATCATATGAACTGATTCTAAGTGAAGTAGATTGAAACAAAAATGTATGTTTTTATAGATATTTTCATCCATTATAATTAAATAAAAGATTTTTTTTTTTTTTTTTAATTCATAAAAAAAAATTTCTATGATTTATTTTTCCTGAAATGTAAACATAACTATCCTGGTTCACTGGTTTGGCATGGATTCAACCAGTAGTTTAGCTCCTAAAGTGTTAACAAAGAAACAAAACAAACAAACTGAACCAAAAACAGTACCTGTCGCCTCCTCTTCGGGGCCGGGGTAAAAATAGGAATATTGTGGAATCTAGATGGGATCGTGTAAACAGAGACTATGAAGCCCCTGGGACATTCTGAGACATGTAATATAACAAAAGATTATTTAAGAAAACATCCAGACCAAGAGGTTGTTGTGTTTCAGGTACATGGGCCAGGGGGAGAGTCGGACATTTACTGAATCCAAAAGCACTTTTACCTGCAGACACTGTTTAGCGCTTTGTTTTATACATTAAAAAACAATTAAAATTGTTAGAAATATAGACTAGTAACCATTCCAATCGTACAAAAATAACCTTTTAACTGTATGTTAAATGTTGGACAAAACCAAATCCAATCATTAAGGTGGAGATGGGAGCTTCATGTGTTTCTGTTTTTCATTAGTAAAACAAAATATATATTAAAAGTACTTTTATCAGAACAATAGTGTTCAGTTATTCTCAGGAGCAGGATTCTTATTGATTTTTTTTAATTGTCTTAAATAAAACCTCTAAAAACCACCTCTGAACCTCGTTTTGGGGACAGGATTATGTATGTAATTTATTATATTTACGCCAGAAGTGGGAACTAACAGACTTTTACTGCAGCTGAGGAGACGTTTCATGTATTTAAACCACAATGTTTTACTTTCACTCCTACATTTGATTATTTATTTTACATTCCAGACAACACACACACACGGTTCCCTGATGGGGTCAAAGTTCATATCAAACTCGACAAACATCAGAGAAAAATAAAATAAAAAATGTATTCTGTTGTTAACATTGAAAAGCGTTCGTGACTGTTCAACATCTTTATTAACTTCAGTGCATTTTTGTGTTATTTGAGGTGAGAACCGTCTAATGGGCGCCACATTCACTAAAATGATATTCCAGGTCAGTGTTGAAAACAGCCGGTGCAAATGTCCTTCAAAGGTTTACTTCTTATTTTTATGCTCCGATAAAAAGAGCCTGTTTTTTTTTTATTCTTTCATCTTTATCTCTGCAAAGAACTTCAACCACTGAAACAACTATCTGTGGTCTTTAAGTTAAGACTTGAGTCCTTTTTATTTCATCATCTCATCGGCTACGAGGTCTTGTGAAGGCATCGTCTACTGTAACAGTTTTTCCTGTGATAAATCTACTGGTCAGATTAATAAGAGTTTCGTATGTAACTTCCTTGTGTCCATGTCTATTACGTTTATTCACAGTTTGGAGATATTTCCATTATATTTATTATATTCCATTATATATATTTATTTACTTATTTTTTTAATATTTTAAATTTGTCTTATTACTTATTGTTACTTATAATGGTCCATATTTTGATGGTTTATAACAGGGGTGTCAAACTCATTTTAGTTCAGTTCCACATTCAACTAAATTTGGTCTGAAGTGGATCGGACCAGTGAAATAATAACATAATACTACATAAATAATGTTAACTCAAAAAATGTTCTGTTTTAGATTGAAAAAAAAAAAGTAAAATTAAACAATGAAAATGTTTACATCTATAAACTATACTTCCTAACCATGTGAATAACATGAACAAACTGAAAAAAATGTGTAATTTTAATAATATTCTGCTTCAGTTTATCATTTCCACATGTTCACTATAACTTACACAGTGGATTTACAAAACATTTAGTAACAGGAAGAATATTGTTAAAATTTCACTTTTCTTCAGACATTTCAGGTTCTTTGTATTTGTTCAGATTATTGACATTTTTTGCGAGTCAATAAGTGAAAGTATTTACATTTACAAAGAATTTGGAGTATTTATAGATTATTATGATTGTATTTTACTAAACTGACTCAGTTGAGATTGGTCTTAATGTGGAACCTGAACTAAAATGATTGTTAATATCTATTTTTGCATTTCAGTCATTCCAAGAGCCGGACTGGACCCTTTGGTGGGCCGGATTTGGTCCCTGGGCCTCATGTTTGACACCTGTGGTTTATAACATGGAAATGGTTACAGATATCAGTATATTTACAATTAAAGGAGCTGTGTGTAAGAATTATGTTCCCAATGATCATAAAATGGTCATTAAGGAATCCTGTTCATTTCACATACTGATATCACTGACAGTCCAGCCAGAATATTTCTATTTGAAAAGCTGTCAGTCACTGAATAATGCTGATGTCATTTTGTGTTTTGGTCTGATCTTCTGTCTTCTAATCATTAAGTCAATAGTGTTCTGCCATTTGATTCCCACTGCGCTGCAGCTGGAACCTTTCTACACCAGTACCAGTTTTAGCCACAGTCCTACATACACCTCCTTTAAGCACAGATAGGAAGTCATATATCAACTTTCATTTGGGTCCATGACCTTTGACCTTGAGTGATCGTAAAAGGGTCAAACTGAAGATCACAGATGCCTACAGTTCAACAATCTTCTCCTAAACTAGTGGACGGACTCATTTCATGTAGCTTCCTTCAGAAAATGTCTAGAAAGTTTACTCTGTATTGAGAAATTAGCAATTTTGATTTATTAAAATTTGCTTTTACTTACATATTTTAATGTCTTACAACATGTAAATGGTTATAAATACCAATAGAGTTACAATCGAGCACTGATGGGAACTCGTTTATGGATTTGGATTTAATTAGATGAGTTCTCCTCCAGTGAAAGTACCACCCACATCTACTGGGAGACTGATCTGCATCCAGACCACAGGACTCTTAACACAGACAGAACCTGACAACCTCACACATTGAACCTATCGATTCTTGATAAAATATGCCAATGAGAAACAAGGCCATTGGTCCTATTTTTTTCTACAGATAAACTGGAGAAACAGAAGTGAGATGGACTAATAATACTGTGCGTTCTCCCAGCAGTGTTGAAATCCCTGGAGGAGATCATTTGTCTGTGCTCATGCGGTTTATACCGAGTAGTAAGAAATGCAGCTGAAAAGACATGATTTGAGAAAAATATAGATTTAATTTGGGTTGCTAAATCAACAGACATTTCTTTTTTTTTTAACAAAATGGAACTAGTCCAATAACCAGCACATGTGCAGTGTTTCCAGCCTACGGACGAACTGGGCTTTATTACAATAAATAAGAGCATCCTGATAGTGAAAGCTGCAGCACAAAAGCCAGTAATTGTTTCGCGACACAGACACGAGAAATCTGCCAATCCGCCATCTGCCAATTAAAAACAGCAGTGAGTTTTGTTTTGTTTTGTTTTTTTCCCAGGTCCTTGTTCTTTTACCAAAACTGATGTCAACTCGTGTACTGGAATTTATTGCACTTCTGCTGCGCATATGCACATGGACCTTCTGTGAGGAAATGTGACTGAGAGATGTGGGCAGATAAAATGGAAACGCTGATGAAAGGCTCCACAACTGTACTCGCTTGCAAAAACGGCCTATTTACACGGTGTATAACAACAGTTCCAGAATGTGCAGTGTCTGAATGAGGTATGGGATGGCAGTGTGATGGTAATGAGGCTTCTCCTGTGGCTGTCTGTCGTCTCTCAGCTTCGTGTGGTGTACAGGTCTTGATCCTCGGGGCTGGCCTGGCCGAAGTCCATGAGAACAGGGTCTGGTTTGAAGCCAGAGCCCCCTGGAGGACGGAAAAGCAACAGCAACAAGAGCTTAACCGCAAAAAACAGGTGTATTGCACGCCAACGACATGAATCACTCAGTATTTTGTTGAGAGCACAAAACAGAAATATAGACTTTTTACTATAAACAGTCAAGACATATGTGAATGAGCTAAGTGCTTTAAATTAATGTTTTTCATTTTACTTTGTTTGTGTATTTTATTATCTTGCATAATCCTTTATATGTTGCATATTTCTTCTTTAGAGTTGGCCTATAGTATATGTTCAGTATTTCTTTGTAGTTTTATATACTGTCTGTATTTATCAATGCATATTTTAAGCATAATTTTGTATTATACTTTTTATATACGACTTTTCTTTTTACTTTATGAATCTGCTGCAAAACGGAAAAGAGCTGCTAAACTCATTCACCATTGTTCCTGTAACAGTGACAAAGATCTATTCTATTCTATAAAAGTAACAGGAGGACGGAGAAGGATGTGTAAAATGATTTGAATCATAAAGCACAAATATTCAATGAACAGAGGAAACCTTCACACTGAACATATTGCAGCAAAATAACACGTTTTATATTAAATATTTATTGCATGTGAAAAGTTTCTTAGTTTAGGCATTTTGTTCACACTATAAGAAAAACCCTGATAAACTAAAGTAATGTGATTTTATCATCTCAACCTGAATACATGAAAGATGATGTATAATAATAATAATAATAATAATAATAATAATAATAATAATGATAATGTTTAGAAGCGGTGAAAATTCACCCCACGCTCACAAACGACGTCAAGAGCCAGGATATGTTGCAATCAGATAACGCAGAGTGTTCAGGTGTGTGTTTCTTTGTCTCTGTGGACGTGTATTACAGAGGTTTACATGTACAGTATGTTGTGTATCTCTTGGCATGGGCCCATTAACAGTGGACTGGGGGGTGTGTGCAGCAGGTGTTTGTGCTACCTTTGTTGTCTTCTGCTGCAGGCTGTTCAGGAGGTGGTGGTGGAAGTGCCGAGGTCTCCTCCACAGGAGCTCCAGGTTCTGCTTCAGCAGATTCCACCACAGTCTCTGTAGAACAGTGTGAATATACAGTAACATTGGGTCAGTTTCAGGGAACTGCTGTGGTCCCGTGGAGCCGGACCCATCTCCACACTTTATTAAAGCCGCGTCGGTGCTAGAAACAGTCTGACTCTATTCAATAATACTCTGGAATAAGGAGTAAAAGTGCAGGATGCAGCGGTAAAACGGTGCTGGATGACGACATGTTTTGGAGAAACCTTTGCGCAAGGGAGAGTGAACTGCAGTATTGAAATGAGTGAAACCACACAAAAGAAACTGTCGCATTTTAGTCAAAACCTGCCATTTCCAGCATGCCGATGCGGCTCAGAGGTTGGCGTCGTTCTTTCATAAAATGACTGGGACTTTGGAAATGATGACACAGATAGCGGGATGCTTACAAAATATGTACCCGAAGGCAGGATTATTCCAACAGAGCGTTTCCTGTGCGTTTCTGGTACCTTTGCTGTCTTCTGCTGTGGGCTGTTCAGGAGGTGGTGTAAAGGTCACAGGCTCCTCCACAGGAGCAACTGGTGACTCTGGCTCTGGTTCTGGTTCTGCCGCTTCAGCGACTGCTTCTGTACAACAGTATCAACAACAGTAACATTGCGTCAATGTCAAGGAGTTGTGCTATTTCTTGTGTAGTCGTGCTGACAGATCTGGCTCAATCCTCTATTATTCTGGGATGTGAGGCTGAAAACTGGGGCCTCTTCGTCTGGTTTGCATTACTTCAAATAATGAAATAAATGTATGTGGCACTAAGCTCATGATTCAGTAGCGACACCTTTACAAAACTGCATCAGAGAACCTGCAGAACTAACATTACCACATGAGAAGGTGCTATTACAAACACTAAATCCCTGCACAAGAAATGCCACATGAAAAGGGGCACAGCTTTGGTAAACCTTGACATTTTTAGAATGTGGTTACATTCCAGAGGAGTTTGTTTTTCTACAAAGTGGTAACACATGTAATAGAAGAAGGGAGAGGAATTCTGACAGACACAGTGCTACAGTTATTCCAACATAGTTCTTCAGCTATCGATTATTTTTGGAATCCATTAATCTATCAAATATTTTCTACAATTCAATTTCATTAAACAATTATTTGAATAGGAGAATAAAAATAGTGAAAATGTGAAAAATAAAACATCAAACAAGTCACATGACAGTATGACAGCATGTGCACTGCACTCTTCAGCACATTTGTATTCAACTTACTGACAACTTCAAATGGCAAGCCAATTATTTTTTATGTTTCTGTGAAAGCTTAACAGTTTAACGAAGTGATGGTTCCAATGTACAAAAGCAAACACAAACATTTTCTGTCTTATGTTGTTTGTGTTGATGCTGGTGTCATGTGCGTCATAATAAGCATCTGTGTCAAACACAACAGCAGAACCAATCTTTTTGAACAATTAAGGAAATTAATCTTCAGCTCTGAAAAATTATAACTGAATAATTCTTTTAATTGTGTCAACTCGATATGAGTTGATGAATGCTTTCAGCTTTGGTACCTGTGTTGCCTTCTGCTTCAGGCTGTTCAAGGGGCGGTGGGCTGAAAATGGAGGGCTCCTCCACAGGAACAACCGGTGGCTCAGTAGCTACCTCTGGTTCTGGTTGAGCTGATTCTGCTACCACCTCTGTAGAAAAAACAGTGTATATAAAGTAAATGTGTTTGGGGAAATGTGTGCAGTCTGGCTTAGAGACCCCTCCTTGGCGCTGTGCCAGTACTGGAGGTCTAACTCATTCCACTCTCATTCAGGAATAAGAAAGACAAACCCTGTGGGCTGTTTGGCTGCTTCAGATTCCTTTGAACGCAGTGCATCCATCTTGGGCAGCGCTAGGCTCAGGATGCAGCAGCAGTGTCTTTACAAATTTATGTCATTGAAAAAAAAGTTTTGGTGGAGCGTTTGCACTGAGGACATGAGCTGTGGTATTAAGTAACAAAATCCAAACAAAAGAAAGCAACACATGAAAGGATGTTTTTGTCAAAACACAAAAACCTGATGAATGTGGCTTCAATAACAGTAACACACAAACATCAGGATGGAGGAGACGAGTGACTGTAATGGTCATCCAGTGGCAGGATTATTCCAACAGAGTGTTTCCTGTGTGTTTGAGGTACCTTTGTTGTCTTCTGCTGTGGGCTGTTCAGCAGGTGGAGGTGAGAGTGTGGAAGCTGCCTCCACAGGAGCCACTGGAGGCTCAACGGCTAACTCTGGTTCTGGTTCAATCGATTCAACAACTGCCTCTGTAGACACGAGTGAATACACAGCAACATGGGGTCAGCACAAAAGAATCTGTGGTGTCTTTGCTGAGTTTGTCTTTCTTTTTTAAAGAATCACACACATCTGGGAAGCACTGAGCTCCTGGTGTAGAAGCAGCACCTTTACAAAATTACATCAGTGGAGAAGTGGAATTATAATGACTAAACCCCTGCAAATGCAACCTGAAACATCATTGTCAGTATGAAGTTACAGCTCAGGGGTGATGGTTCTGTTCATATGATGACTGGGAAAATAGTGACACAGGATGGAGGAGAATAGTGACTATAATGGTCATCCAGTAGCAGGATTATTCCAACAGAGTGTTTCCTGTGTGTTTCAGGTACCTTTGTTGTCTTCTGCTGTGGGCTGTTCAGCAGGTGGAGGTGTGAGTGTTGAAGGCTCCTCCACAGGAACAAGCGGTGGCTCAGGAGCTACCTCTGGTTCTGGTTGAGCTGATTCTGCTACCACCTCTGTAGAAAAACAGTGAATATACAGTTAATGTGTTTGGGGAAATGTGTGCAGTCTGTCTTGGAGACCCATCCTTAGCGCTGTGCCAGTACTGGAGGTATGTGGTATTAAAATGACAAAATCCATACAAAAGAAAGCAACACATGAAAGGATGTTTTTGTCAAAACACAAAAACCTGATGAATGTGGCTTCAATAACAGTAACACACAAACACCAGGATGGAGGTGTGTTTGAGGTACCTTTGTTGTCTTCTGCTGTGAGCTGTTCAGCTGGTGGAGGTGAGGGTGTGGAAGCTTCCTCCACAGGAGACACTGGAGGCTCAACAGCTAACTCTGGTTCTGGTTCAGCTGATTCTACAACCACTTCTATAAAGGAAAAACAGGGAAAAGGGAAAATTACATTAAAGGTCAACTTCTATCATTATTTCCTTCCTACTGCTGTGTCTCCACTATGGTTGAATACATTGTGCATCATTT
>JAPSES010074743.1:0-10223 GCA_029822895.1 Maxillicosta whitleyi
GATAGATAGATAGATAGATAGATAGATAGATAGATAGATAGATAGATAGATAGATAGATAGATAGATAGATAATACTCATGCATACATTAGTTTTCATCCTCCTTAAGCTAGTAACTGTAGGTTTGTTGATGTTGTTTCATATTATGTCCACTAAGTGGCGCCCAAAATTAGATACAGGGAACAACCCTTGCAAAGTAATCTCACTTGTCCACTGCAAATTACATAAATTCCAGTGTGACTCAAACGTATGCCTCTAATTGTGACAACAATTTTATATGTTAATTTCACCCGTCTATCCTTCCAACATAGTACTTTTTCTATGCCACTGATAGACTGGCCAATCCATTTACACCAGCAGTGGTAATGTGGGTAGATAGGATGGCATTTAAAAAAAATGGAAACCAACTTAAAGGGGTCATATTTTGCTAAACCCACTTTTATTAGTCCAGGTCATTTATTTGTGTATTTGGACTCTATAGCTAGTTCATAAAGTTTGAATGCAACCCCTTCAGGTGCTGCAAAACTATCTTATATTCATTTTTGAGCAGAAAAATTGAGTGGATTTCTACAACTGTTTTAATTCCTGCTTAATTTGTTACGTCCATAACTAGTTATGTCACGACATTTGCACATAAAGTCAGAACTTCTGATGAACATTTTTGACATAATTGTTTATCAACAGCAGCGGTTGTAACCCATACTGAAAATATGTCTAGACTTTGAGCTGTTTTCTTAAAATGTTCAGCTTTTGGTTGTATTCAAGAATATAAGTGGCTGAATGGGACAGAAAGCATGGTCAACAACCAGGAGGGGGTGGGGCATGAAATGGCTCATGTGCATTTAAAGGGCCAGCGCTCAAAACAACCTTTCAGGTGTCATTATTCATGAATAGGGTTGAATATAGACCTGTGGTATATGAAGGATTCAGACCCAAGTAAAGTATTTACAGTTTATGTAGAGCACAGGGAAGTGTTTTAAAATGCATAATTCCATTTTTTTAAAAGCAAAATATCACTCCTTTAAGGGCTAAAACATACCGACACCCCTTCCTCCCTCACCGAGGACATTGTTAGCCGACTTCACTGAGAACTTACAGTCCTGTTTTTCTGATTCCATTTCTGCAGAAGGTCTTGATTCTTGTCGGTATATGACGTTTACTCCTGTGGGTGGTGCTTGGGCGCAAATTTTTTTTTTTTTTGCGCCCCGAAGCTCCTCATCTGCGAGGGTCTGAGGGGGCCTTGAGTGCCATTTTGCGTCTCAAACAGGAAACACGTGACTTGACTGCTCAACTAAACAACCGAAAACACTTTTAAACTACACTTGAATGCAATTACAGGTTTTATAATACATAGCTTGTTTATATAAAAATAATAATGTCTTTGTAAAATTATTTTAGGTGATTTCTATCGTCTTCTTCTTTATGTGAGACAGGTGGGGTGGCTCCCTAGCGCCCTCTATTGACGTTTTTGCAAAAGTAGTAAAACTGTATTTAGTATCACAGACCTCATGAGTTCATATGTAGCAGGACATAAGACATGTTGGGTTTGATTGTCACAGTTAGATAAATTAAGCAATATTGGAGACCACAGCATATGATGGCCCCAAAACAGCTTTATTGAGATAAAAGATTACTCTAACTGAGGTTAAAATTAGCTTTTATCTCTCATGATAATTTTTTTTCTCTATATATACCTTCTCCATTTGTAGTTTATGGCCTTGAAATTCACCTTATGGGATCATTAATGAAGAAGGGAACCAAATAAATAAAAAGAAAATTATCTCACTTTTATCTCAGGAACTCTCATGCATTTTACAGTCAACATAAAAAAAAATTGAATCTGAATATTGGAAACAACAGTGTATCAAATGCTGTGTGTAGTTCTAAAAGCTAGATTTCCAATAAAACTTCACTTCACTATCTAACAAACTAGCAGGAAGCTTACAAAGTAGAAGTCATGGAAAATGGACAGGGTTTTATTGCAGTAGGAAACATGTTAACCGGTGAAATAAATAAAAATGGATTATAGGGAATATAATTAGTGTTACTAATGAGTGTTAATGACTATATACAAACATGCAGGTGTATAAATCACATATGCTAAGCATTAGTGTCTGAACACACACATCCAAAATGTCACTCTGATCATCAGGACTCAGTAATATTTTTGTATTTTTTATGTAAGTGATATCTTGGTCACATCTGCAGTGTGAGACATTGATTGGGCGTATACTGCAAAACTCTTATTTAATACAGTGTAATTAAAACTACATCACCTGGAACCTGTTCTTCATAGCGTGTATATGCCTTTGCACAGTGTAGGGTGTGTCCTGCACTAGAGTTAATGACAGACTGTGAGACTGTTGGTTCTCATAATGATGATTTAACTGGTTCATATAAACAAAAACAGCCGCACTTTTGACAAACTTGTTTCAGCCGTGGGTGTTGTTTGTCATTCATCAACAGAGAAGCACAATGTCTCCTTTTGATTGACTCACATTCCTCTATGGGTAGGTCTTAAAGGCATTTATTTTATGTGATGATCCTGACATGTGAAACTACAAAAAAAAGTGTGTTCGTAACGTAAGACATCCATCTCACATTGATAATTATCATCCTCCCTCCTTCCACTGTCTGTGCTTTGAAAGTCCCATTTTCTCCATGAAAGAACTAACTCTGGTTTTATTGCTGTTTTTACTGTTTGTTTGTTTTTTGTTTTTACTGTTAAGGGATTCAGTCATTCTATTACCACATTGTGTACCTCATACATATATGTTCCACCCAAACAACCGAGCCCCCGCCCAACATTATTTTCTCCTGACACATACGATGAGTGTCATTTATTTAAAGAAGTGGTAAAGCAACCCGGAGACTTTTTACTCAAATGTAATGGTACACAGTAGTGGCTGTGTAAGACCACCCAACACCCCTAAAATATACAATTTTTGTCCCATCTGGTGTGTTTAATTGTTTCCAGGTCTTTGCACTGGGTAGTGTTTGGACCCTAATTTACTAAAACACAAAGGGTGGCAAGTGAAGAATAAGAACTAAAGCCACCAAGTGACAGAAAGGACAAAACTGGTTGTAATCTGTGTCTTGTTTGCACTTTAGTAATAATCTGAAACAATAGCGGTTGCCTTAGAGATGGTGCTCTTCAAGTTTATTAATAATTACTTTGATAACCTACTTCTACATCTAATAAATATATTATTAATGGCATTCCCTATTTAATACATATATGTAATTGTTAAGTAATTACCTAAATTACCCTTCTGTTATGATCGACCTAATTATAAATATTACACTCAGTTTATAATACTTATGATAATAGTTAATATAATATATAATATATTTAATTTCAGTATTATTGCACTTGATTTTACAGATTTTACTGTTGCACTTGATTCAATTTAACTCATAAAGACCCAAACATCTACCAGGAACCAAAATCATCTATACTGTTTCATACCTGTTGATTCATTAATCCTATCAATACATGTTAATAATTGGTGTAAAATGCAGTTTGTGGTGTTTTCATGGTCATCTGATAAGAACCATTTTGACATTCAGAGATTGATAAATGACAGTAAATGGAGATAGTTGTTTTTATGTTCATTTATTTATATATTTGCTGAAAAAGTCCCATTTTTTCAGTTTTTCCTCTGTTTTTGATATAATAACCTAACCTTCAACTTTAATGTGAGGTTTTATGAACAGCTCCATTATCAGTAAATCAAATACAGGAAAATACCAGAGTTTTACTAAAAAAAAAAAAAAAAAAAAAAAAGCAAAGTAAATAAGATAATGTTATAAATAATAAATGGTGATAAATCACTTAAGGAAAATCAAACATAGAGGAAAAATCATTTGGCATCTGCCACAAAAGTAGCACTGGGTCTTTATGGGTTAATTTTATCATTGAATCTGTTTTTCACTGATTGAATTTGCAGCTAAAATGTAACAGCCAACACAAATTTCACTAGGCAAACAGTGAAGTACATCCTATCATATATTGTGTAAAACTTCGAATGTAGTGTGTACCTTTTCATTTAGCATTATGGACCACTGCTGATCAATGATGATCCAGTTAGTTTTCCTGGTGCTTCATTTGTACCATTGCAAATACAACAAGTTAGTTCATGTACAATTGAACAGACAAGAGAACTTGTTTGTACACTTTGTCATGAGCACAGTAACTGCAGTCATCTGAATGATCATTCAACTCACAATAACCTTCTATATGTTAATGACAATCAGGAAATATGACTTGTGCACACACTAGTTTGAAGGAGCACACATGATCATTTGTTTCTGAAGGTGTTTTTTTTTTGTGCTTTTTCCCATTTAAAAAAAAAAACCCAGATATTCTTAAAATGCAATAATAATAATAATAATAATAATTCATTTTATTTGGTGGCACCAGACAATAAAAAGCGTAAGATAACAACATCACACATACTTAAAAACACAATATCAGCCTAAAAACAAGTGAAGTGTCCAAAGTTAGTATGCAAGTTTGAATATATATGTGTGTATATATGTATATAATCCTGATTTTGCAAAATAACAGTATAAACAGATCGTTTGTAGCTGAATTGTATTTCTTAACAGGTGGCTTCTTTTGTCCAAATAACATGCAACATGAAATATTCTTTACACACTTTAATACAGAGAGAAGGTTTTGTTCAAACTAAACTATAGAAAGTATAACAACACTTGCACAAAAGAATAACCTGTTCTAACTACTCATGATTTTCTGAGCAAGTAATGTTCAGTAATGTTCCGCCTGTGCCTTGCTCATCATTATTTACAGGGGATTTCTGAGGTGAAGCTGTCTATCACTACAACACAGAAAAAAACACTTGTTTTCTTGGCAACAAACAAAACTTACCTGTTCTGCCAATAACAAAGTCCCATGACGAAACAAGAGATCCACACACCCACATTTTTCCTACATTGTGCCCTATAAATACAGACTGAACACACATTGACCACATGAATCCTTTTTTATTTCAGCACCAGGTATCGACAGGGTTGTTGTTCTCATTGTTTTTAAGAACACGATCAAAACTGATAATCAATACTTAACTTCATTGTCCTTTTTTTTTCTCTAGTGAAAGACTTCATTGCGTTTGTCACCAAAGACAAAATGAGTGACCGTAAGTCCTTCTAAATATTCTATGCTTTATTAGATAAATGTGATGTTATTGGTAATTGACAATGATTTATTAATACTTCTGATGAATTGCTTGGGTAAATATGCAGAAAAAACTTGAAATACTAGATTAAGAATGTTTAATTTGTGAATACATATACTGTAGTTCATAGTGTTGGAAAACAGTATTTTTTAAATGCGATTTACTCTTAATAAAGTGTAACAGAGTCCCAGTATGTAACAATTGTTCCTGGTCAAAGGTATTTATGTTACATAACATAGGAATAAAAAGGGAAATGTGTCTGAAAATGTTATTATTACAACTTTATGGGCAATGGTGCATTTATCTACGCATTCATTTAATTTACAGCCCATCTGAAAATATGATTATTATATAATATGATTTACTTTCACTTCACTGGATGAAGGAGGGCAAGATGAAGCAGAGGCAGCAAAGGAGAGACACCAGAGGGGGGAGGAAGAAGAAGAAGAAGAAGGAGAGGGGACTTCTGGTGATTCAGGATCAGAGTCAGGTTCAGGTTCAGGTTCCGAAAAGGTACAACTTCTTTTTGATTCTTCATTCATTACTGGTTCTATTCTGCTTCATGTCACAGCACTATGAATAATGTCATTTTGGATCATCTTTTACAGGAAGGAGAAAAGGGTGGACAGGTATTTTCATTTTGATTGATAGCCACAGTATGCAGCATTTTCTGTTTCTGAAAGTAGTTTCACCACTGCTCTTATGTTTATAGGGAAAAAAGAAAGGGAGAGGTCATGGGAAGAAACAAGGAAAGAAAGGAAAACCAAAAAACAAATGAGGTGCTTGAATCATGTCCTTGTTGATGATGATGTAAAGAACTGAAGACAAAATCTTGAATAAACTAATATTCTAAAATGACAACAGCTTTTTCTCTTGTTCACAATAATAGTAATAATAAAAACACTACACACCATGTTGTTTCACATTGTCTGTCTGCCCAACAGCAGGTTCATGGATGTGCAAAAAATGCATATTTGCAATTTGATGCTTCAACAGAGATGCAACTGATATTTTATAGTTTACTCCAATCATTTTTGTTTAAAGGCCTTTTTAATGTGCTCATTACTCTCGAGGACAGCATTTCAGTCAGAAATGTGATGATGTGGGTTTGTGGAAAATCTTTCTGCTGTAATAGAAACATTAAAGACAAAAAATGCTCAAGTTACAACACATATCAATTATATACCTTATACCATATGCCGAACACTCACGAGTAGTGGAGATACTGAGTATGAATGAGGCAGAATACACATTTTTAATCCTTAATTGTTCTTGGCTATATTCATTACTCAGACTTCTAAAAGCATTTGTTCATTTTGAGAGAAAACAAGAAACAAGTGTTTTATACTACTATGAAGTAGTAGTTTAGTAGTCTCATTTTAATGGGAAATGTTTGTGTACAGGATAAAACAGTACCATTGACAGGCAATTGGACAAGACTTTAACAATAATATGAAATATTTTCAGTGGCAGTATTATGTTAATATTTGGACTTGTTTTTAATTAACACATTGATCACAGCCTTAGTAATCCAACCGTTTGTCCACAACAGTGAATGGGAGATGCTCCTGGCAGTCTAATGAGTCATGATGAGACTGATACAATATTAATAGGACAGTTCCTCTTCAAATAAAGTCTATCATGAACAGGGATACAGCATTCAATGATTCAGCTTGTTCCTTTCTTACTAAACAAATCTGTTATTTACAGATGTCAGTGGCTCAGTTAAAAGCAAAAAAAGGGAAAGAAAGGCATCATTGGTCAGCAGAGTTTCCAGTTATTAGTCGGTTGCGTGTCATCTGATCAGAGGGGGATTGTATGAAAACAAAAACAAAACCAGGAAGGAGCCCATCATGAGTTGTGTATGTGTTTGAACACCCTCCCTTCCATCATATAGTGCTTTAGAAGAGTCCGTTGACCTGTTCAGTATCAGGGTCCAGGTCAATATCGTAGAAACAAGGCCTTGTGGGAAGACCAGGGATTGTTGGCATCTGTAAGGAAGACAAGTTTTAAAAAAGCAGAATACATTATTAAGACTAATTCCATGAGTGTTATGGAAATGTGCAAGACAAGTACTGTATAAAAAAAATAATTAAAAAAAGGCAATGGACATACCTAAGAATAGCCTTTTAACCAACACTGCACAGATAATATATGATGCAGATAAAAATACAAGGACACATCACACCTATAGTGAGCAGGACTTCCTATTCTCATAGGTCTGTGATATTATCAGGAAAAAATAATCACAACAAATACAATAATGTCAAAGTTTATTTTTCTTTACAACTCAAAGTTGATGACCCCAGATTCTTACTTGTGCCTTTAAGTGGTCAGAACTCGACAAATATTTCATATATGTAGAATATTTTAAACATAAATGTCTGAAGTATTTTGAAAGTGAGTTTTAAATTCTGATTGCAATATTATATACATATATATATATGTATGTATGTATGTATATATTGTAGTAAATGTAAACCACTAAATTGGCCCTAGTGTGTGCATATGTGTGTGAATGGTTGTCTGTCTGTCTGTCTGTCTGTGTGGCCCTGCGATGAACTGGCGGCTCATCCAGGGTGTACCCCACCTGTAGTTGCTGAGATAGGCTCCAGCCCCCCCTCGCGACCCCGAAAGGGACTAAGTGGTTGAAAATGGATGGATGGATATATATAGTAATATAAAATTACGTAATGACTGATGATCTGTTATTGCTTTGTAGCCCAACGCTCTGTTAACAATAAAAAGTATGAATTCATTACATCCTAATACCTATGCTGTATTTCATGAGGAGTCATTTTATCTGGGTGTTGTTTTTGACTCAACAACATCTGTTAACCACTTAGAAACTGCTTTTTCCAGTTGAGGAACATTTCTAAACTGAGAACTGTGGAGTCAAAGGTGGAACTTGAAATGATCATTCATTTGTTCGTGCTTAGATTCACAGCCCTTTTACTTGTCTGAACCGAACAAAGCTTCATTGCCTCCAGGCTTCAGTAAGCAAATACACATCACAATGGTTTTAGCAGAACTACACTGGCTCATTTTAGGTCTCACTTTTAGAGCTTTAAATGGTCAAGATTCTGCTGACATTACTCAGAAGCTGAAATGTTATACTCCTCCACGCTCTGCCACTGCCTCTGCACACTACAAACTCTGTTGAGTCTAGACCCTGTTGTTCAGTAAGGCTTTTAGTTTGGTGTGAGTTTTTAATTGCCCCCCCCCACCCCCACCCCCACATTATGTATTTTAATTTTACTTGAACTGGTTTTACTTTTAAATAGTGAATTCCTTCTGTGAAAAGTGCTATAAAAATAAAGTTTACATATACATTTCAATGAGCTCTTCAAGAACAAAGTACCAAAACAGGCGAACATCACTATAATCACTCTACTGCAGCTCCCAGCAGCTTGTGGACAAAGTTACAATGACGGTGTGTAGTCTTTCACTAAATGCATTTTCATGATCTACTATTCAACAATTTCACAGCCCAGTGCAGATTTCTTCATTTGTCATATAATCTTTTATTTTGACAAACATCATGTGTGTAAATACTGGTATAATTCAAGCAGGATTGAGAAATGACTTGTCTAAGGTCACATGGGGAGTTTTCCTCCTGTTCTGAAGTGTACGACACTACATGATCAACAGGATTTTTTTTTTTTTTTTTTACAGAGTTCATCATTGTGTACTGTGTGCCAATGAGTGTTGACAATCCAGTTGTGAATAATGTGATGGGGTTTAATGCTGTGTTCAACCAATGCTTTGAGTTGGTACAATACACACTAACAATAAGAGAAGGGATCTGTCCGTCCGTCTGTCTGTCTCTTCTGTTCCACTCCTGGTAGAACAGGCCACTAGATCAACTATGGCTCATTCTGTTCTATTTTTCCTTTAACCTTCTTTTTCTTATTATTCTTTTGCTTTTATCCTGCATACAGAAGTGGATCAAGCTCATGTCACCAGCAACCTCTACATCAGTGGTTCTCAAACTTTTTACAGTTGACTGCTCCCTGAAACATACTTTTTTTTTTTTTTTTTTTTTTTTAGCTCCAAGTACCCCCAACTCTCACTTCAGCATTTGTGATTGGAAAAAAACTGGCAAAATTTGTTCCTGTTCCAAAGGTGTCTATGAGAAATATAAAGAGAAATGTGCCCTCTTTCACTGATAAGAAAAATTAATTGGTCATTAATTAATAAATGAACCTTTCATCAACAAAAAATAAATACTTAGTAACTCAATGTTTTAAAAATCTTACAAAAGCTTGACAATTCAACTAGTATATGAATGTATTTATTGTGTTTTATATTTCAGCATTAGTTCTTATTATTTGTTTTGTATTCGGTAGAGGATGAATTATTTAATGTTATTTTCCAAAAATAAATTGAAGTACCCCTGGGGCTACACGTATCCCACTTTGCAAACTCCCCCTCTATATAATACAGGTTGTTTAAATTAGGAGATCGTTCTGGAGGTTCATTTAAGTTTATTATTACTTCATAGTGATATGTGATTTCATTTCATCTCTAATATGCTGTTCCAATCCTTTAGACTATGCTGAAGTTAAATAACAAAGCAACGTATTGGACTAAAGATATACCAAATCCTCTATATCGTCAGTATGTGGTGGTGTATTTACCTGTAGAGACCACGTTCTCTGCCTGTATTTCTTATTTCCCTCTTGTTTTGTGAGTTTCAAAGCGTCTACTCTACTCTACTCTGACACACAAACTATTTAACGCAGATGTCTCCACGACAAACAAAATATGTGCTTCAGCAGGATTCACTCAAGAACATTCCTAGACTAGGATTACGTAATGTGAATGAATACAGTATTTTATTTTCCATTTTTTCTCTCTTAACTGACTCTATTCCTTGTTTTTGGAGGTATGAGGGATAAAGTTTTAAAGGTTGGTAAACAAACAGAAATGGCACACAGATTATCATCACTTTTCCTATCACTTCAGCATCATCCTGTCCTGTTTTTTGCTGCTTATTATGCATATTATTATGATAAACTGCACC
>JAPSES010074744.1:0-10222 GCA_029822895.1 Maxillicosta whitleyi
TTTTTTTTTTTTTTTAGTAGATTGAGGGCCGTATGTGATATTTTTCATGGTGACCCCCCCCCCCCACACACACACACACACACACATAGTATCTCTCTGTCAGACATAAACATTATGTAAATACACTCTGGGGCCACAATCATAAAGGCTGCATATGTGATTGTGCATTTGTGTGGTTTATTTTTAGCCTCGGCTGTCAGTGGAGCCGACATTGATCGGGGTGGAGATATGACTGTTGTGAAGGCTTTCACATGTTTCTGCAGCTGGTTGTTACCGACACAAATTAAAGACGTTCTGCTTCTCATCCCATTTAGATTTTGATAGTACATGGTTGGTTTTTTGTTTTGTTTTTGATGTGCAGTAATGTGTATTGTTATTTTTCATTAAACATGGAACCACAACCACAAATGCAAATGTATTAGTTGTGTTGACAGGAAACTATATAGACGCAGGTAATACGATTAATAAGAGGAAGTGGTTTTGGTATATACAGTAAGATAAATACCAGGTTAGATTTACATTATGTTCTAGACATTTAGAGTCCTCTTATTCAGAGTGGTTGACAATGAGTCAACAGTGCGGGAATGGCAATAAGAGTGCGTGGGTGTTAAGACAGAAGCACAGCATCTCTGTACATTTACCAACGTGAAAGCTTTTCATAGGTTAAATGGGTGGAGGCTTTAACAGTTTGACGGCAGGAAGCAGATTTCATCAGGTCTACTACTCATGCTCATCAGTCAGTTTTGTTTGATGGATCAAAACTTTGCTTAGAAGATCGCTGCATTTAAAACTGAGCTAGGATACGTTCGATATGTTTATATCCACACCTGTATCATGTTCACAAAAATTAGGGAAATTTACTGACTGACCTTTTCTACCAATACTATAGAATAATTCTTGTTCTTGAATTACAATTATGTTGCCATCAGTGTTTGATATACTTAAGAATAGAAACTTTTGGCCAATTTCGGAGTTTTTAGAGGATTTTCTTAAGTAAAAGTACTAATACCACACTGATAATACTACAAATTTGGCTCTGATTATCATAATTAAAGCTGCAGTTGATGAAATCACACAGAAAAAAAACTCAGATAATGTGGAAAATTCTGAAAAAGTCTGCAGCTCTATCCTCTCACTCCAAACTAGAAGAATTAATATAGACATAGATAACTAGGAGTTATTTGTGGCTGTTGGAAGCTACTTTTCACATTAATGATTGGTAATTACAGCTGTCAATCACATATTTAACCCTTTATTAGACAAAATATGCATCACGGTATAGATTCTGTTGCATGAACTCTCAAACCACTTGAAGTATAATATCTTTAAAGTAAAAAAAAAAATTGGTGTTTTGGCAAAAAAAAAAAAAATCAAGAAATAAAGTTTTAAATAAATATAGTTAAATGTTATCAGGGAACAGTATGACAAGTTGTTTGTTGCTTATTATAACTACTTTAAAAACCTGTTTTCAGCTTTGTGATACATTTTCCTATAAATCCACAAGGTTTTTTTTGTTACTTAAAGCAGTGTATGACTTTCATCACAAATTTTTCTTAAAATTTGTAAAAATTGAGTGAGTGTCCTTATCATTAATGTGTAATTACAGATGTCAATCACATATTTAACCCTTTATTAGACAAAATATGCATCACAGTATAGATTCTGTTGCATGGACTCTCAAACCACTTGAAGTATTAATATCTTTAAAGTAAAAAAAAAAAGGAAGTTTTGGCAAAAAATCAAGAACTAAGTTTTAAATAAATATAGGTAAATGTTATCAGGGAACAGTATGAAAAGTTGTTTGTTGCTTTAAAAACCTGTTTTCAGCTTTTTGACACATTTTCCTATAAATCCACAAGTTTTTTTGTTTGGTACTTAAAGCAGTTTATGACTTTCATCACAAATTTTTCTTCAAATTTGTAAAAACTGAGTGATAGTGTCCTTATCATTAATGTGTAACTTTCCTAAATCACTTCTCTTACGGTGAAGTTTGAAGTTTACCTTCACAAGCCATCTGTTTGTTTACATACCAAACCAAAGCTGAAACCAAACCCTCCTTTCTGAATTCCATGCAGCCACGTCAGCAGGAAGAAATTAAGTTGAACTTGTGTGTGTTTGTTGCTGGAATTCCCATTCCCACAATGCACTTTGGAACAAAGTTTCTAAAAAGGCCAGAGTGACATATCAGATTGGGCTGTAAACAAACACATGGCTTGTGATGGAGTGCACTTTAAATGCCGTGTTTCCACTACATGGTACCGGTTCTACTCGACTTGACTCGACTCTACTCATTATTTCTGTGCTGCGTTTGCATTTACGTGAAATCAGCTCGACTCATTACTTCGATATGGCACGTTACTTCCGTGTTGTCTTCTCTGTGAGTTGCCAAAAACTCACTCGTTGCATATTTTCTCGTCTGAATTTTTACGTCGGCCACTAAAGACTGAATCTACGTGACCGTCTATGGTGTAGTTTTGGTCCGTCATCATGTGGATTCATGGATCAGTATTCACTGTCTACTTCTGCATCTGATTTTTGTAAATCTCGGGTCACAGAGAAAACTGTCTGACCAATCAGTGTCTGCAGTGTCGAGACGTCACGTTTTAGTGTCGGTCCCAACATTTTGGAACCTCAGCAGAGGTGGTACTAAAAAACTAGATTCCAGGTCCTTTTTTCGTAAATGCAAATGTGAAAGAGCCATGTCGAGTCCAGTAGAGTAGAGCCGGTACCATGTAGTGGAAACGGGGCAAGAGTGGTTCAGGGTCTCGTTTTTGGGTTAAATACTGAACCCGCCTGTTTTCACGCTCTTCACTGCAGATGAGTCGGTGAACGCAGAGGCTTAATGCAACACAAAATCCATTTTTGGGCTCTTTGTGTTCTCTAAACCAGTGGTTCCCAAGTCTGGTCCTCGAGTACCCCTATCCTGCATGTTTTAGGTATTTCCCTCTTCCATCACACCTGAAAGCCATTGCATCATCATCAGGCTTCTGCAGAGCTGGATGATGAGCTGATCATTAACTGAACCAGGTGTGATGGACGAGGGAAACATGTAAAACATGTAGGATAGGGGTACTGGAGGACCGGACTTGGGAACCCCTGCTCTAAACCATAATTTTCTGACTATTTGTATTCACTATTGACACTTCTGACAGAAATAGCCTATAATAATAATTCTTCATTCTAAACTTGATGTTGACCCCAGACCTCTTCCCTTACCCTCATCTGTATGGATGGACCTCCTCAGGTGTCTCAATGTGGCCCCACCCTACTGAATTGAATTGAATTATTTATACACATATGTCCTGGACGTCTAAAGATGACCCGAGTTACTCTGCAGGTGACTTTATTGGTTGTAACCATGCCGACCAACAGGATAAACAGACTGTATAGAAAAACTGAACTCTGCTCCGTTCCCTCATCCACGTGCTCATACCTTATGATGTGCATGTACACACACACACGCACACACACACACACACACACACACACACACACACACACACACACACACACACACACACACACACACACACACACACATCAGTTCAGCTCTGCCCCATACCACTGTCATTCATTCATTCATCTCTCAAATTCATACACACTCTGTCCCTTGTTATACTATGTCCTGAAGTAATCTATAGCTATATATAAATCGACGCAGAGAATAAAATTCAGTGAGCAAATCAATCCTCACATGATAAATTTGTTTTTGTCAGTGCAAAATGTCCATGGGAAAAAAATGACATCATCAATGATATTGTCAAACGTTTGTCAAAAATGTTCTTTTGAAATATAGATATTGCACAGGAAATACATGACAGAAATAAAGTGAAATGAAGCTTCAAGAATATATCCTCATTTGTTAAAATCAGCACTGTAACACGGAGTTGGGCGAGTGCAGACTTTTAACCAACTAGTCCAGAAATGACATAGCACAAAAGATGTGAAATAAATGCATTTTGCATTGGGCTGGACTTAACGATTTAATGAGCCAGTGCAGAAACGAGCCCCAGGTGTATTAGCACAGAAAGACTAATGGATTAGTGATAAGGAGGCTATCACTCGGGTTTTACAAATTTGAAGAAAAATTTGTGATGAAAGTCATACGCCACTTTAAGGACAAGAATTATGCAAATGAAAGACGTCTTCATCCTCCAGTCACAAGTAAACTGGAAGGGAATGAAAAAGTGCTGAAAAGTAAGTGGAGCTGACAGAAAAAATACAGTGAATCCGTGTATATTTGTTCTTTTTGTATCCAATTGAGAATCAATAACCAATAAACAAAAAAGCATCTTTATTTCAATATTCATGTACCAATCAAAACAAAAACAAGTTGCTTTTCATTATTTCAATTAAATGCACAAAGTAAAAATTTGATATAAGCAAATGGACTAAATGTCGAGTTTCTTGTTAACATTTTTGATATTTAATTTGATATGAGTACTGACTTCTTTGTGTTATGAGCTGGACAATCATGGGTTTGCTAGTATTCTGCAGTCATGGACAATTTCGTGTGCATTTTTCCACCATAAAGAACCTGGTGTTTAATCCAACAAAATTCATAGTGTCTGTGTTCTTATGGTTTAGTTTAGATTAGATTAGATATACTTTATTTATCCCACCCTGGGGAAATTTTCACAGTTACAGCAGCAGTGTGGCAGTAAAGTTCAGTATAAAGATTGTATATAAATAGCAGGCAGTGAGAAAAAAAGACAAATTTACATTATTTACATGACATTTCTGTGCATTTGACATGTCAAGTAAGAAAAACTAAATAAACCCGGTGCTTGTTCAGTGCAGATGCAAAGAACCAGTTTGCTTTTCCATGAGTCAAGAGGAGCCAAGTTAGAGCCACGTCATTGTAAAACATGATCACATGACTGTGTCTGGTGTGGGAGACGCTCATTCGGAGGCAAACGCTGCTCTTGTGTTGACAAACCATCGATCCAGAGATGAAAAACACAAATATTTGCTCTGTGGCGTTTGTGATAAACATAAATATGTGGGTTTATTTACAGTATATCATGCGTAGAAACATGTAAGAATAATCTGTAAACAAAATTAGTGAGGTCAGTATTGTTACCTCAGTTTATGTCAGGCTTAAGAAAACACGGACAAAATGAACTTTATGTAGAGAGAAAGAAAAAATAGACTCAAATGAAAGAAAATGCTCTAAAAACTTTATAAAACAGGAAGAATAATTCATGTGCTGTCGCTGTGAAGCTGCCTCCTCATCCATGGAACACAACTGTAAAGAACAAAACAAAGAAATTGTGCTTTAATTGGACAACCCTGTCTACTTAAGTGGAAACAATGTCAACACACATACACACACACCAATTTTTTTACCTGCCGTTTTCCCATAGTGTTGGTTGACCTGTTCATGGATTCCTCTCCTCCACATTTCTCTCTCTCTCCTCCATCTCCTTCTCCAGCCCCATCACCTTCATATCGTCCTCAACCACATCCTTCCATCTCCTCGCCGGTCGTCCCCTCCCTCGCATTCCTGCCCCCTCCATCGTTAACACTCTTCCCACTTCCGTATCCTCCCCTCTTCTCCACACATGTCCATACCACCTCAACCGCTGCCTCCTTATCCACACCTCCATCAGCTCTACACCCCCCCTCTGTGCAACCTCCGCGTTGGTAACCCTGTCTTTCAACATAACTCCACACATCATCCTCAGCATCTTTCTCTCTGTCCAAACCAGTTTTCTTAGTTCGTTCACTCCCACACTCCAATTATTCCACCCCATACCCCAGCACGCTTCTGACACCCCCTTTATACAACCTCCCCTTCTGCTCCAACCCCAGATTTCTTCTACACAACAAACCTCCTAATTCCTTGAAACACACAGAGAGACACGGAAATGTTATTGTTAGCTTGTTGTTAGCATACCAGTAGCTACCGTTTAAACCTCCATAACATGTGTAACTCGCTTTAATCTCTAAAGTTTGTGGTGACTTTTTGTGAGCTATTAACCACACATTTGAGAAACAAAACTTACCAGACTCGTCCACAACCTAAAGTCTGTGTCTGCTGTGTCCCAGTTCAGTGTACTGGTAGTCAGATTCACTGGTAAAACCCAGTCCAGCAGGTCTAAATGTGGGATTCTTTTGGGTCGGCTGTTGTGTCCACTGTCTTTTATAGTCATCTGTAGTCCATCTTTGAGTTCTTTAGTTTGCTTAGAAGCTGCTCCAGGGTCTGGTCGTATCCATATTCGTATCTCTTCCACCAATCTTCCAAATGACTCCCTCCAAATGGTCTTGGACCTCAGATGAAGCCTATAGTACCAGAATTTACCGGGTCTCCTCAGTCCACCCCTGCTTGTTTTTGGTGTTTATTACTCTTTCACTAAAACACGCTGGTCGTAGTTTTAAAAATGCTGGTTCTTAGCTTTTGCAGTTCCTATGTGGTCACCCCTGCCCACCGATGACACAGATGTTCATAGTCTGGCCCCAGTTTAGCCCAGCTCAAAGTTGGCACCTGCTTGGTACCTGTTTGGAACCGATTTGATCAGTGCTAGGCACAAAGATACGTCAGATACTGTTTCCAAACCAGTCCAGGAACCTATTTGATGGAAAAGGGGGAGAACGACTTTACAACTGAAAAAATAAATATAATAAAGAATGAAAAATAAGAGAAAGAAAGAAAGTGAGGAGGACGGGGAGGTGTCATGTTAATATATTTATATATTGATCACACTAAGACGTCAATAACTTCCGGTTCATACCAAATCTGATATCAAAAATGTTAACATAAAACCCGATATTTAGTCCATTTGCTTATTCCTGATTTTTAATTTATGTATTTGATCGAAATAATAAAAAACAACAGATTTTTTTTGCTTTTTAATTCATACATGAATAATAAAATAATTATGAATTAATAATTAATTTAATATGAACACATGATACACGGATTGTAGTGAAAAGCACAGTATTTATACACAGTATAAAGGTAAACAGTAGCTTGAATGTGCACGTAAGCACTTGTGTTAAAGGATTAGTGGTGCTTCTGTACCTACCACCATGTTCAGAACAGTATCTTCACCGTGTACGTCTGTCAAACATCACCTGCAGCTGTACTTTAACCATCTCTTTCTCTCTCTTTTTCTCTACAGTGTGCTGTTTCGTGGTGCACAAACGTTGCCATGAGTTCGTCACTTTCTCTTGCCCGGGTGCAGATAAAGGACCTGCATCAGATGTAAGTGCAAAAAAAAAAAAAAAAACAATCACTGCAAATCGAAAGCCTGTGTCCGAGAGTGTGAGTAGTGAAAGACAACCGGGACAAGAAAGCGAGATGGCGCAGTCGGTTTCAGCATATGAGCCCCCTTCACCTGTCAGCACCACCGTTACGCTTCAGCTGCCCCCCCTTTTTTTTTTTACTCTCTTTTCATTTTCCTTTTCCCTGCCTTGACAATTATACCACACACTTGCACAGGAAGGACTCTGCTGCTCACATTCGATAGATTCTTTTCTGAACAGAACTGTGGAAGTTATAGCCGTGTCACATGTGAAGGTGGAGGCCGCCGCTGGCTATAGGTGCTTCCTTTGTGGTGACGGTATAAATAAAAAAAGGGAAAAAAAAGATATTTAAAGAAGGATTAGGAGTCTTAAGACTTTGAAAGTTCCACATACATGCAGTGTTTTTGCAAAAAGACTAAAGTCATGAGATTTTCATAAAAGCATAAATGAGATAATTCTATATACTTTACGCAGTTACTTCTACTTTGTATTGTTGGAGGTTAAGGGTCGCACTTTGCCTCATATTAATAATTCTCTCAACAACTTCTCATGAGCGTTGCCAAGTGCTATTAAGTAGTGCTTTTAACTTCAATTACTCATCCTAAGAGTCAGCATTAGTGCCATTTCTTTCAATTGTCTTGATGTAATGATATGAGAACTTGCAGCTTCTCTTATTTATCTTTTCAATGCAATAAAGAGCCACTCTTTAAGTCCCCCAGTCATGTCCTTATCTTCTTCTGGAGTGCCCCTTCACTTTCACAAGTGCACTTATGAGCAGCCTCCAGAGGAGACGCTGGTGTTTGTGGTTTGGCTTCCTGTGGTGTTTTCTTTATGAGTGTTAAGTGTCAGATGTTACACCTTTCATCTTATTTCCTATTATATTCTGTTGTGCCAGAAAGAAAAACAACTTCTTCTACTACAATAGTTGCTGATTTGTGTATTGAAACAAGAACAAACATATAGTGACAGGTTATTAGAAAGTCTGCAGAATTCCTCAGAAAAAAAAAAAAAACAGCTCGGAATGTATCATTTAGAAATCATGCTATCATGTTTGCTTTTTAACACCTTGAGGAGCTTTGTCTTATTTTACATTACATTTGGCTGACTCTTTTATCTAAAGCGACTTACAAGGTATAGGCATGTATAGCGTAAAGCAGGGGTGTCAGACTCACTTTAGTCCGGGGGCCACATCTTTCCAATATGATCTGAGGTGGGCCGGACCAGTAAGTTAATGTCAACTCGGTGCATTTCTCTATGTTTTAAAGTGAAAAAAGTGAAATTACATTATAAAAAAAAATTGACATTTATAAACTATCCTTTAAAAAATGTGAATAATATGAAGAACAGGGAAACAGAAGAATTTCTTAAGAAAAATAAGTGCAATTTTGACAATATTCTGTCTCATTTTATCTTTTACAAACGTGCATTGCAACGTAAAGACCACAGTGGATCTACAACATTTAGAAACAGGCAGAATAATGGTCCAATTACACTTAAGAAAGTTCAGGTTGTTCAGTTTTGTTGAGGTTATTCACTTTTTGTGAAAGAATAGCTTATAAATGTAAACACTTTCATGTAATTTTGTTCTCTTGACAGTAAAACAAACAGAGGAATGAGTGTGTTTTCATTATTTATAGGTTATTATGACAGTAATTTACTGGTTCTGATCCACTTCAGGTTGAATTGGGCTGAATGTGGAACTGAAACTAAAATGATTTTAATGTGTATTATTTTGCATTTCACAAATTCAACCCATGGGCTGGATTGGACCCTCTGGCGGGCCGGATTTGGCCCCTGGGCCGCATGTTTGACACCTGTGGCGTAAAGGTCTAGCTGGGATTAGAACTGTCAACCTTCCGCACCAAAGTCAGCGTGTAAACCACTAAGCTGTCCAGTCACTTCAGTAGTTCAGTTAGCAGTGAATACACCACTTTCTTTGACAAGTTCCTTAACAGTTTGATCACATGACATTTAACTTCTCTCCTGCTTTGTCTCAACCCACTTGTCTTTTGTGACATTCTGTACGTTGTTATATACGGCACCTCCGCCTACCTTTCTTGCCTCCATATCTAACTATATTCTGCATATACTCTATTTAAATGCCACTCCACCCTGGGGGCCCCAGCTCTTAATTACGGGGCCTCAGCACCCCCGCCATGTCATTTCTTTAATGAGTTCACAGCCTTACGACCTCGGTTCCTGCACAGCGGGAATGTAGGGTATCTCAGCTCCAAACTGCCTGCACATTTAAATATAGCAGAGACATCATGCGAGCTTGTAGTCTGCTCTAATGATTATGGAGGTGAGGAGGAAGAGGAGACTCACTGTGTCAGAGGGAGGGTTTCCCACTGCTCAGGGAATCTGTACCTGTACATGTATGGGAGGGAAAAAAACATGTCCAGGTTCTTGTTAGTTCAAGTTTTTACATCACTACCTTAACATGACATAAAAAATGACAGAGAAGAAGCTTAACCTACAGAGACAAACGTCAACAAACAAACAAGGGTCAAACATTATCTGACTGAATTTCATTTTATTTACTCAAAATCATTATTTTACATTTACTGTGTCTGAGAAGGTATGAATTTGACGAAAAAAAATACTGTTCAAATGTGATGTTGTTTAGTATATCACCTATAGAACTTTTTTTTTTTTAGAGCATACCGTCAATGTTTTACACTTACAACTGTAATATCGTCTAATGTTTCCTCAGTAACCTACAGCCATTTATCGACTCAAATTAATATATTAATATATGTTGAATTAATGTTAAAAATCTAAAGTAGGGATGCATCCATACCTGATACTGGTATCGGTGTCCGGTCTGATGTTGAGACCGATACCACTTATGGCAGCGTCACATTCACAGTTAAATGCAGCAGGTACATACAGGAGTAATAATAATAATAATAATAATAATAATAAACTTTATTTTTATAGCACCTTTCATACAAAAACTGTAGCCCAAAGTGCT